>PISX010026527.1:0-24361 GCA_004024625.1 Mellivora capensis | reverse complement strand
CTTCCAACGGCGGACAAGGCCGCCCATACGCCTTCCCCAGCACGACCGGTTTCAAACACCACGGATGTCACGGTGACAGGGGAGCAGGGAGCCCCTGAGGACAGGTGAGACACAGCTGTCACCAAGTGGTTGGCAGCAAGACCTTCCGAGGGAGCCGCAGGGGGTGCCCGGGGAGAGCGGGGGCCGGTCCTGTGTCCTGTCCTCGGGGCTCACAGACATGCAGGAGGCTTTGGCTAAGTATTTGTTGAGCCTGAGAGGAACCTGGAACCTCAGGTGAGTGTCAGGGGCCAGCTGGCCAGAAGGGGAACCCTCATAGGTCCCACCGACGTAAAAGCCAGTTCCCCAGCGGCAAGAACCTCAAGGTGGGGCCCCCTGCCAGGGGACACACGGCATTTGTGGGAAGTCGGTGTCACACGGGTGGGCACCAAGCGGTCTCCTGTGCTTCCCAGAGAACCCCGGGGGTCCCACGAGAGCCCACCGGCTCTAGAGAACCAGGAGTGGAGAGGGGGCTCAGCGCCCAGCAAAGCTGATTATATGGTAATCTATTCCAAACGCCGATGGTATGTATTCTGCAGGGACACAGGACATCCCCGTGATGGGCAGCGCCGTCCCCGGATGAGCAGTGTGAGGTTTGGAGAGGCGAGGTCACTAAGGAGACAAGACCAGCCATTTGAGCCAGCAGGCTTAACTTCTAGAACTTTCCGTTCTCAAGCTGCCTGCACCTTGCCGGGGACTGAGCTGTAGAACAGAGCAGCAGAGCCCCTCCGGGGCCTGGGAGAGGCTTGGGGCAGCTGCGCCGGTCACCCTATTACCTTCCCAATGTCCTCCCAGCCCAACACCTGGGCTTATGATCCCATTTCGCAGATGGAGGAACGGAGTCTCAAATGAGTGTGTGGCCCCACGAACATGGCCATCTGGGAGCCAGAGCAAGAACCTCAGCCAGGGCCCTGGGCTCGGAGCTCCACAGGGCCATCCAGAGTCCATCCCGGAAGGTCACCCATGTTTCCAACACCCTAAAATCTACGGCCACGACCGGTTCTGTTCCGCCTGGCTGTGAGGATGCAAACTTAGTCTTTAGTCCTTCACGTCACGGACAAGCACACGTCTCTGCCGGAGCTGGGCGCTCGGCTTCAACGGAGCCCCAGACAGCGCTTGTCCAAGACGAGAACGCCCACGGAGAGGCAGCTTGAGAACGCTTGGGAAGCCCAAGTCCTGGAGCGCACTGCAACCTTGTCCTGAGCTCTTTCTTTGGGACACCAGTAGGCGTCTTAAGCCAGACCCCGTATTGTGCGCTGCTCTCAGTAAAGCTCGGACTTGGAGCCCCCACCGTGCAAAGCCTGGGTGTCCCACCGGGGCCCGTACCCCATCCCAGCGGCACTGGCGGACCCACACGTGGGCCTTGCTCCAGGACCCCGAGGGGTGACGTCTGGCACTAAGGGAGCCCAGTGTGGCCTTACTAACGTCAGCGCAGGTGGGGACAGCTCCCCTGTGCGTGAATGGCATTCTTGAAATGCCAGGTCTCTGGAGCTTATTCCTAAATGTTACACAAACAAACACCTGACGGAGAAGAGTCCTAGCACCAACCTGAGGGCCTCCACGGGCCGTTAAAGCCACGGACGACAGGAGTAGGGCCGCCGCACGCTTCGCTGTCGATTTCTCTACATTGTTGGCAATCCCGGGGCTTCTGGGGACCACGCCGGCAGGTGGAAGCCCCAGGGGAAACCGTTCTCAGCAAGAGAGGGAGACAGCGAGAGCCGGCCAGGTCAGCGATGGCTAGGCATTGCCCCCCCATGGACCTACCTGCCCCCCACCCGCTCCCCTACAGAAGAGGAGGCAGACACTGAGCAAGGGAACTCCGTGAAGACCCCAAATGGCCAGGAAATCACAGTGGCGCCCCGGGCGGTCCCCGACACAACCCAGTCGGCACGGAACCTCGCGGAAGGAAACGTCATTCCTCATTTGCAAGCACCTCCTCGGGCTCCTTTCCCCTCCCTGGGATTTCTCTACTGGCCCGGCCTTTCTGGAAATGCTGCTGGTAGCTACAATGTTTCAGTCTGTAGCAGGACACGGGCACCCCGTGCTGCCCAAGCCCTAGTTCTCCGCTCGGCGCTGGGACGTGACCACGGGCAGCCCGGGACAGGTTGCGACACTGTGCGGAGGGATTCTGGGCTTCATCAAGGTCATGGGATCGATGCGGCTCATGCCCAGAAGGAAAGCTGAAAATCACCCAATAGCAGACCCCTAGAGGCATCCACAGCGAGAGGAGAACCAGGGATGGAGAGTGCAGACATCACCTGTAAGCCCCTGAGCCGAGTGGCAATGAGAAAATGTGGCCCTAAAACCAGAACCGGGAACCCCCAGCCTTTCACTGAGATCTGCGGATGTGCTCGACAGAGGACCCACCTGGCAGACCCTCAGGGCTGGAATAAGGCCCACCTCCCACCCAGAGAGGCTTCAGATGGGGACGGGAGGCCACATCATCATCAGTCCTCTGCTGTGTCCCCAACCCTATAATGTCCTCAGCGCCCAGGGAGCTGGGGCTGCCATGAACGACCCGGGCACCAGCATGTTCTTGAAAATGGCTTTCTTCTGGGCACATGGACTCGGTCCTGGGACTGGGTGTGACTGTGACCCTGGCCTGTGACCCAAGTTCATGCCTGGGCCGCGCATGGGGACAGTAGGGACCCTCGGCCACGGACGGGGAAGGCAGGGCTTAGGGAAACCACATCTGGGCCGAGACACAGGGACATGGGGTTGCCCGTTTGACTCAGGAGCCGACGATTCCTGGAACAAAACCACTTGGTGGGTCAACAAAAACGCAGTTTTGGGGAGGGAATCTCACAAAAACCTCATGCAGGGTGCATGGCCAGGGGCCCGTGGGAGCCACACTTTATGTTGGCATACGTGTGCGTGCGTGTGTGTGTGCACACATGTGAGTGCATGTCTGTCCCTCTGTGTCCTGGTGCATGTCACCTCCTCACTCCTCCATTCAACGTGCCCTGCC
Organism: Mellivora capensis; assembly: GCA_004024625.1. Taxonomy (NCBI): domain Eukaryota; kingdom Metazoa; phylum Chordata; class Mammalia; order Carnivora; family Mustelidae; genus Mellivora; species Mellivora capensis. Next base: position 21,357 of record PISX010026527.1, on the reverse strand, counting down.
CTGGCCCCCTTGTGCTCCCCCAAGGTCCGGGTTGCTAGAAGGTTCTTTCTGACCCCGTTGGAAGGCCCTGGCTCAAGCCCAGCTTCCTGGGGGCACAGTCTGATTGGTCTAGAATCACCCTTTCTGCTGAGGCCCGGGAGGGGGGGCGGAGCACAGCTTGGGGGCCTTAGGACAGGTTCCCAACATCGCTGGGGGGCTGTCCCAGCACGTCTCTAACCCCCACAGCCTGGAGTGGATGCTCAGAGGCTGAACCACATCGGGTAGGTAGGTAGAGGCAGATGGACCTCATGAAGGTCCATATAGTTACTGCTCTGGGGCTTGCCTGGAACAGCATTCCTTCCCCAAGGAAGGGCATGTCCCTAAAACTCACACTCACGGTACCTCAAGGGGAGACAGAAACAAAGGCTTAGGTCAGGGTGTGGGTAGACAGATGGAGACACCAGGAGACCAGGATGATTTGGGTGAGGATGGCCTCTGGACGCCCCGTTCAAGGACAGGTTGTGAGCTGCCCAGAGGGACAGCAGTGAACAGGACCAGCCAAGCCGTGGCGGGGGGGCGGGGGGGGAGGGGGGAGCTCCAGGCAGAGGGAACAGTGAGCCCCTGTCCAGAACCCTCTCCTCTGTCCTGCCCTCTTGGGGTGGGCAGCATAACTGGCCCCAAGGACATCACGATTGAATCCCCTGGAGCCTGTGACTACATGACCTCACGTGGCCAAGAAGGGTGTTTGCCGACGGGACAAAGCTGAGGCCCCTGAGATGGGGAAAGTGTCCGGGACCGTCCAGGTGGGGCCTAAACACAACCACGGGTCTCCTTAGAAGAGGCAGAGCGAGACTTAAATACAGAGGAGGGGCCCCGTGAGCACAGAGGCTAGACGGGCACGGCCACACCTCAGGGCCCCTGGAGCCCCTGCGGCCAGAAGAGCAGGAAGGACCCTCCCCAGAGCCTCCAGGAGGGAGCACAGCCCCACCCACACCTGGATTTCAAAGTTCTGGCCTCCAGACTGCCAGAGGATACCTTTGTGCTGTTTTCGGCCACTGTCCTTTCTCCCCCGCGGTGACCCCCCCAAATTCCCGGGTTAAAGCACGCCCTCCATGGGTGGCACTTGGAGGCCGGGCCTCTGTGAGGCGGTTAGGGTCGAATGAGGGTCAGTGGGCCCCTTGGCCGGATTCCTGCGCTGGCAAGAGGAGGAGGGGGCGAGCTCTCCATCGCTGCATGCATGTGGAGGCCAGGCCACCAGAAGACCCCCAGGGCTGGGGGACGGGCGAGCACGGCAACCGTGAGCCAGCAGGCAGGCCTTCGGCAGCCACTGAAGGGGATCTCGGGGCCCCAAACCCCCGAACCGTGACTGCAAACATCTGAGGCTAGGCTGCCTGTCCCGGGCCACTCGGCAGCCCAGCCACACCCACGGTTCACGGTGACTGTCTACGCCTCCCCCGCAGGCAGAGTCAGACCACGAGGATGGCATCTCCCTTGAGTACCAGCCACGTTCTAAACTCTGTTTTCTGTTTACCCACGTTCTGACGGAGCTGTAAGCTGTACAGAGCTGGCGTCCTCTCCAGGAACAAACATGCGGGGCGACCCGTTTCCTCTGTTTCCGGGTGACCCCACCCGGGGCCCGCCGGTCTGGTGCTCCAGGCTTGCCCCCGGCCGGGGCTGGGAGGGACACATGCTCCAGCCACAGGCACGCGAGGACCCATCTGCACCCTCACGCCGGGTTCCCGGGATACGGGCTCATGGGGCTCTGCCCTTGGAGTTTCAGAGGAAGGACTCAGCTCACGGTCGACAGGCTCCCGGAGCCGCTGCTGGAATGCTTGACCCGATCTTTTATGCGAAAACCGGATTTTCTCTCTTGAGACCTTCAGAATTGTGTTTTTCATTTTTATTCCCAAAGTCCTGGGCTCTGGTGACCCCCATTCTGGCTGTGTGTCTGGGCTCACCCGTCACCCTGGAAATTCAGGGGCCTTTGTGATCAGGAATCTGGTGTCCTGGTGTGGGCAGCATGTCTTAAACGATCTCTCTGCTGATTTCTCCTCTTTTCCCTGCTTCCTCTGGAAATGTCACCTTTCAGATGTGGGGCACATGTGGGGACCCTTGAATCTTCTCACATTCCCCTTCCCTTGCCCATCTCCTCAGACTCCTCTCGAATGCAGCTGCCGTCAGAGGTTAGCCGTCATTAACAACTTTCAGGAGCCCCATGAGCACCTCATGGCACATGCTTTAAGTTCCCTTCTGGGCTCTGAGTTTCTCCGGTTCTGCCCAGCATCTCTCTTCTTGCTTGTTCGTTGTCTTCCTTTCATGCTGTGGTCTCCCCGAGCTGGCCCTGGTTTATATGTGGAGCAGCTGCACACAGAATAAAGGGGTCTGGGCTTGGGCTGCTCTGGTCAGCAGGAGGACCTGCGGACTGCTTTCATGGCGGCGATGAATCATGGCACACGCGGGGTAAGTGCAAAGGCCCTAGGGCAGGGATGTGTTTGGTGTGCTTGAGAAAAAGCTGCGTGTCTGGGCGTCTGGAGCGGAGAGAGGGACTCAGGGGGTGTGAGGTCGGCAGGGTCCCCATAAGCAGGGTCACATGGGCCTGGCAGGTCACAGAACGTTAAACCAGTGCTTCCAGTTCCAGCCCCATCTGCATCCTCAACACAGCGGAGCCTGGCCTCCACGAGACCTCGCTGGCCCTCAGCGCTTTCCACTGAAGGCAGGTAGGGGGGAGTTTCCCCACGCTGTCAGGACAGTTATCATGGGCCTACCTGCTTCTGGGTTCCCTCATTCTCTGGACCCCTGTCTTCTCCCTTCCCGGTGCTGAGGACTGCTGGCCACGACTCCTGCGGGTTCACACACCGGCGGAAGGTGCTCACGATCCTTCCGGACCCTCACACACATCCGCCTGGGGGGCGAGCGTGTTTTGCTCAGCTCAGGGAGAGCAGCGGTGGCAGACAGACCCTTCTGGGCCCCACCCCGGCCCTGCCCCACTCTCCTCCCACCTGGCGCCCGCCCATGGTGCGTTCTCGGGGGCACCCTTGGGGCTCCAGGAGTCTGACCTCAAGCAGCTCCTTCCCAGCCCCCCATTGTCATGGTCCCCGCCACTCACTTAATCAGCTAATCAGGAGACTCTCCGTCACGGCCCCAGACAGGTCCCAGTCACAGAGCACCCCTCCCCCACACGCCCATCGCGCCCCTGTACCCCGTGGTGCAGACACAAAGAAACAAGGCCAACCAGCTGGGCTGACCAACCATCACTTCTGGAACAGCGCAGTGCAATAGGGCGGGTGCTGAGCCCCTGGAGAACAAGGGACCAAACCTAAATTTTATTTAACTGTAATTAAATTTAAGGAGCCGCATGCGTGCTGTGGCCACCATACGGGTCAGCGCAGCTCTAGAATATTTTGCTGAATCCAGAACCCTCGCGAACACTCTGTGAGACTTCCTCTATGTTGCTCACCTCCCGATGGCAACACCAATTGTCACGTGGGACGGTGACTGCTGTCGGGCAGGCTAGCGCGCACGTTACCGTCTCCTTCCGCGGTCGCCTCCGCACACGTGACTCAAATCCCAGGTCCGTGCGTGCCACGTGCCCGCTCTTGAGTCTGACTTCCTGGCTTGGGCGCTGGTCTCTGCCCAGCCCTGACTCCCGGCTCACTGGCTTCCTTGCTGCTCTTCAAATACACCAGGTGCACTGTGACCCCAGGGCCTTTGCATATGCTGGTTCCAGACCCTGGAAGGCTCCCCCACAGGGACGTGAATGGCCCACTTTCCCCCTGCCTCTTCCTCGGTCTCTGCTCACTGTCCAAAGCCACACAAGATGCCGGTCATGAAAGACACTCCCCTCTGTCTCTCCTTACTTCAATGTTCTTCACGTTATTCACCAACCCGGACGTGTTACGTGTTTCTCTCTTTCCTTGTGAAACACCAGCCTGGTCGGCGTGTACCCCGACAACAGGGGTGTTGTTTTGCTCACCAGCATGTTTCCCCAGCACCCAGAACAGAGTGTGGGAACTCTGTGTGCCGCCTGAAATAATGACTGGAAACCCGATTATTCTCGTCGCAGAGATGCTGTGTTCCAGCCCAAACATCTCCAGACCTGAATCTAGAAACACAATTCCCACGTGCTTATTTCCATGGCACACAGAGCCTGAATCCCAGATAAAATTTCCAGAAAAACTTGAAATAAAATGTGTAACAATGAATGGCTTGCCCAACTGCTCACCCTATGCAGGGGTGACGGGCTGCAGAGCGTGGAGGGGACCAGCCAGGCCACAGAGTGGACGAGGTGGGCTGCGATGAGCAGGGAGCGGTGGGGTAGTGTCATGGCAGCTGGAGAGCCCACACCTTCCCCAAGGGGCAGGGGTCCCCAGCCCCAGCCAGATGCCAACTCACGCAAAGTCTGCCTTTCCTAATTTTTCAAGGGAAGCTGGAAGTCTGAATTTTTATACGAAATTCCTGGATATTTAAATGTTGTCAAAGGATTTCATTCTTTTTAAAAACTCTGAGCAGGCCACAGTCAAACGCTCTGGGGTGAGAGTCACCCTCTGGAAGGCCCGTGGTTCACAGTCCAAGAACAGCTGGTTCCAGCCACAGGGTAAGTGAGAGCAGGTGCCGTGTGCCCTCCAGAGGGCCAGCGGGTCCCAAGGTGTGAGGCGCGCACGGTGCCCAGGTCCCGCCTCGGTGAGCTGCTGCTGGACACACCAGGCGGACACACCCGACGAAAAGAGAAATGAAAACTGTTTGGTTGGAAAAAAATAGCTTTTCATCGTTCACCGTGGCCAGGCCTGAGCTGAAACCAGCAAAACCTCCGTCATCTTCAAGGGTCCTGGGGCCACTTCTCCCAGAACACACATGGTGGGGAGTGAGGAATGAGGGGGAAGCCTCCAGCCTCTGACGTCCCCAGGCGTGGCCTCCCCTGGCATGTCTCCTGGGACCCTCGGCTGTGGCTCCAGCCCTGCTCCCCGCCCGGGGGCCAGCCCTCTCCGGACAGGGTACTGCTGAAGACAGCAGGCCACACCCATAGCACCCTCAGATCTCCCCCTGCGGAGTGCCACTCCCCACCCCTACCCCCCTTAACTGTTGTACTTATCCCAGGCAAGTGGCTCACAACAGCAGGAACTGATCCTCTCCTCACCTGGAGGCCAGAAGGCTAAAACCCAGGTGTGGGCAGGGCTGAGCTCCCTCCAGAGGCTCTCGGGGAGGCTCCTTCCTGCTCCTCCAGCTGCTGGGGCTCCAGGCATGCCCGGCTGTGTCCAGGTCCCCTCAGCCTGGCCTCTGTGGTCACGTGGCCCCTCCTCCGGGCGTCTGTGTGTCTGCGCGTTTAATGCCGCCTTCCCCTAACTGGGTAATTTCCCAGTGTCCACTCCTATCACCTGCGGCATGAAAGACGGCACGACGGGGGAGGTCCTGTGCTCACGACGTCAGCGTGGAGCATGAGGCCACGGGAAGACGAAACTGTCCCGACCATGCTCTGAAACCCGCGTGGATTTCCGCGCCACGAGCCACTCGCGAGCCATTTGGGCTCTGAGTCACTAAACAAAGAAACAGATCAGAAATGCGCCCGGGTGGGGTCAGGAAGAGAGGTGCCCACTGAGTGCATTTACTCGGCTTCCCAGAAAATGTGCAACAGCGGACCAGACGTCCCTACGGTGTCAGACCGCCTTTGTCACGGGCCTGGCCTCCCGCCCGGGGCAGCTGCTGCATGAGAGCACGATTAGCACAGAGAGCACGCGGTCCCCGGCAGGGCGCCCGGCGCACCGGCTCTGATCGTGTGCGACTGGGAGGAGGGGTCCTCCCTCTGTCTACCCCACGGAATGAGTGAGTGCGACGTGAGCTCCATGCCAAGTGCACGAGACGCGGGGCCTGAAGGGCGACGGCCTCGGCTTCAGAAAAGACACCGGTCACTTGCGTGAGCTCAGGGCTCTCCTGGGGGACGTGCAAGGCCACAGGCTGGGAATCATCGGGGGATTCATGGAGTGAAGAGCTTGAAGACACAGAAGCATCGCGAGACAGAATTTGCAGGCGTCTGCGCGCGGGGCAGCCACACCCTGGGGTTTAAAACTCAGTTCCTCGTTTCCTGCTTTGGCCTCTCTCGGGGGCTTGTATGTCCAGCGCGGTGGTCGAGGACGATCACAGGGTCTGGCGGGAGCAGGAGCCGAGGGAGCAGCCCCAGGAGGAAGGCTCTGTGGCAGGTGGTGCAGAGAACTGCGCGCACCGGAGGGCAGGCCACGCCATGGCCACTGTGCTCCCCTTTACCAGAGGATTCCATGCCACGGCCTCTGTCCTTCCTGCCCGCCCGCCTGCCTTCACACTTCCCGCCTGCGTGAGCACCGGACGCCGGACCTCCGAAGGCCTTGCCGTCCATGTCCCCGGCTCGCCATTCCCCGCACTTCTCCGCAGCTGGATGTCTGAGCGGCAGCTGCTGAACGCAGCCGGGGGACAAGAGAACCGCGACACACACCAGGGAGAAAGGCCGCCCCTCCCCATACGCACGCCGGGTGCTGCAAGCAAAGCTGGGGATACCCCGGGAGCCCCTTTCGGGAGGGAGGGAGGACTCATCCGTCCCCCGTGTGTCAGCCCAAGTCCTGCGGGGAACAGACCAGGAGGACGTGTGCGTGTGTGCGTGTGTACACACAATTAAGAGATTATTTTAAGGGATTGGACTGTGTGAATGTGGAGGCTGGAAGTCCACGGTTGTAGGACAGGCCGGCAAGCTGCGAACTCAGGCAGGCTTTCGTTACATCTTGAGGCCGAGTTTTGTCTTCTCTGGGAAACCTGTTGTTCCCGTGAAGGCTTCCCGCCGATTAGAGGCAGCCCGCGCACACGACGGCGGGTTCGTCTCCTTTACTGTGACTCTGCTGGCCACAGCGACAAAACACCGTCACAGCCAGACCCGCATGAGGGTTTGGTGGGATGGCTGGGGGCGCCTCGCCGAGCTCACCCAGCACACCGGCCACCACGGCTGCCCCAGCTCTCCCTGGCTGCCCGCCCTCCCCCCTCACGTGGACCTTCTCCGTCTTCAGACGTCTTTCCATTCTGTCTTCAGAATCAAGATCCGTTTGGTTTTTTGCTTTGTTCCCTTGGACTAATGATCCACAGCACAAAGGATCCTTAATATTCACTCCATGCCGGGACACAAGAGGAAGGGGTCCCCTTCACCCCGGACACCAGAGCGCTGGACTGGAGGTCGGGAGGCCTGGAGACCACAGACTTGGCCGCGAACTTCATTTGCATTCCCATGCCTCCAGCCCTGCAGAATTCCATTTTGCCTATAAATTAGGAATAAATATTCCTACCCCATCAGGCTGTTGAATAGCAAATGAGAACATCCAGAAGAGCATTTGTGAGCTTTAAACTTCTGGGCAACAGGAAGGATTCACCATCGTTGCTGCAAGACCATCGTCAACATCATCACTTCATAGGTTGAATTTTCTCCCCAAGAAATTCAATTTGTGAAATCTTAACCCCCAGTATGTTGGTATTTGGAGATAGGGCTTTTGGGGCAGTGATTAAGGTTAAGCGTGGTCATAAGGGTGGGGCCCCGGCAGATGGAATTGTTTCCACAAGGAGAGGATGAGACGGCAGGAAGCCCCCCCCACACCCAACCCCCGCATGGAGGAAAGAAAGGCCAGTGGTAGTTCGCCGTCTGTTAGCCATGAAGACAGGCCTCATCAGAAGCTACATTTGTTGGCATCTGGACCTTAGACTTCTAGCCTCCAAAACCGCGAGAAATAAATGTTTGTCACTTACGCCGCACAGCCTGTGTTCTGCTGTGGCCACTCGAGCTGACCAAGGCATCCCTCGCCATCGGCATCACTGCCTAATACACACCCAAGGAACAGTGTAGGAGCCTCTCCTCTCCTCTTCCTTCTCCTGACAAAATCGTCTCTCTTGGGATTCTCCAACCCCCACAGGCACCAGGATTCCTAGAGGACTTCTCAGAACCCGGAACACAAAGCCCTGCCCTTGACTTTCTGACTCGGTTGGACTGGGAGGCTGGGGCTGCATATCTGCATTTTCTCTCCGGTCCTGAAGTGTTGTTGATGCTGCTGGTTCAGCGTTTGGATGAAACCACTAAGCAAATGCTTGGCCAGATGAACTCATGAAATGGTTCCAGATTTCTTAGAATAGCAGCCAAGGAGCCTGAGCGTTTTGCACGGAGCCTTCTGACCCTCTTCAACAACGCGGTGAGCCATCATTCCCGCACACTCAACAGGGAGGGGCTCCTCTTCCGTATCTGGGAGGCGGGCGCCATGAATGGGGAGAGCTGGGCACGGCGCAGGCGGGGATCCACGGGCTGGATCCCATCTCCCGATCACTGCAGCACGGGAAGGCAGGAGACAACAGGCGACGGAACCAGCTCCCCACATGCGAGCAGGCAGCCAGGCTCGGACTCCGCCTGTGACATGAGCACACCTCACAGGCCATAAGGTCCCATCGTTCGGCCACACTGTGCGTCACTGCCTTCCAGAACCATTTGGGCGCTTGAGCGATGATCCAAATACAGACCGATGGCCTCGCACTGGAGCGGGTGCGGCACCCCTGCTGGGAGCGTGTATGAAGCATCCTGCCAGGACTCCCACAGAAGGAGGTCCCCGGCCAGAGGGTCACTGCCTGGGGTGATGGTTTAGTAGGGACACCAACGGGGAAGGCCACCTATGTGCCATCTATCCCGGATGCCCTGCGTGGCTGCTTCCATGAAGCGCCAAGTGGGGGCCACAGGGCATTGCCCTAGAGGGTCAGAAACGGCCCTTCTGTATGACCTAAGGGCTTCCCGTGGGTCGAAGGGCATTAGCTGTCCTTTTTAAGCAATTTCAACAATGTTTTCACTTAAAAATAAAAGAGGACCAAAGAAATGTATGATTTAGTAGCAAAAAAAATTTAGACCAAGACGACCACTGAGCCACAGCAAAGCCCGAAGGGGTAGACACAGCCATAAAGAAGTAGCAGGTGCCTCTAATCACCGCTGGCCCAGAGAACATGTTCCCGGAGAGTAACCGCAGACGTTCCAGACCCATGAACAAACCAGAAAGTCACGTCTGTGAGCCATTTTGCTCTAACTGCCTGAAACCCACGAGATTCGAAACCACAGTCCAGACCACGGTGACGGGGAACCAACGAAACGTTGAATGGCGGTTATGAGACATTCGGCTCCTTCTCAAGACATTGAACCCGTAACTGTTAGTAATGCCTCGGAAGCGTATTAGGAAAACCATCCACGCGTGTCAGCTCTAAATCAAAGACCCCTCTTGGCTCAAGAAGGTGCAAAAATTACTTCCAGATAGAAATGACACTTGGATTCTCGGTCAAGTGGGAATACTGGACAGTGCGGGGGGTCAGAGAGCATTGCCGTAACTTTAATGCGTTAGCCAAAGAAATTTGCTTCCACCCTAGACCATTGGGTCAGCTGCATCGAAATAAGATGAGCCCCGTGTCCCCATGCTGGGACCCGGACTCTACCGCAATCAAATGTAACTAGGACGGCAGCTTCGCGCCGGACCCGTGAGGCACCGTGCCGACGCTGGGCTGGAGCCGCTCCCCTGCGCTCGGGGATCGCAGGCTCCGTGGGGGTGCCAGGTGACCACAGGCCGCCTCCCTAAGACAGAGTCATGAAGGCCTTTCCGGAGCCGCCTCCTCCAAGCCCCCACCAAGACGAAACGCCACAGCAAACAGCAGACTGAGATGTGTCCACAGCTCCAGTGCGAAGCGGGGACGACGGTGCCACGGGCGCAGGCACCATCCCCAGTGAGCCAGGACCCCCTCACGCCTAGCACCTGGTCCGTGTGGAACCCTGCAGCCCCGGGGGCGCTGGCTCCGAGAGTCCCCTTACCTGGAATGGGGTCTGGCTGTTGTAGTTCTTCTGCTCTTTGTTCCCGCCCCGGAAGAGCAGCACTCTGGCACAGCTGTCCTGTGGATGGAAGAGAGAAACCTGTTTGCGGGTCGGGGCACAGACGCGCTCCACTGGACCAGCTCAGAGGCTCAGCGCCCAGGAAACCGGGACGTGCCCATGGGGGGTCCCCAGGGGCACCTCTGGTCATTGGGGCGGCGAGGAGGGCGAAGGGCCCTGCTCCCTACCGGGTGAGTCTTAACTCTCGCAAACTCGCTGGACGACCTGGCGGAACCCATGCACATGTCTAACCCAGGCATCCGGCTCTGTAAGACGGTGGGCCACGGAACGACGTCTTGTGCGTGTGGAGAAAATATGCGACAGGAAATACCGGAAGGAAAACCCAACAAGAAAGAGAAAACCTGGAGGCAGCATAAATGTTCTGACACAAAGGACAGTGGGAATGCATTCTAGAACATTCTTTGTCTAGAAGGCTGTAGGGAAAAACGAGGGAGATCCACAAACCTGCAAAGAAATACAAGAACTTCCAAGCAGGAAACACAGACTTTCCAAGTAGAAAGTCTCAGAACAATAATACAGCATAACTTCGCTTATGTTTGAAAAGCCTCACGGGGGTGGGTGAGCAGCCGGTAAGCCCCCCAGCTGCCATTCCGAGCAGGAGTGGCCCAGCCACTTGGAACCAGGGCCCCAGAGCCCCGCAGGACCCCGCTTCTGCAACCCCTTACCAACATTCTGTACAGCCCAGTGATGACGCTCGCTGGAAAGTCCCATCAGAAACGCAAGAATAAATCCTCGCCAGGCGCCACCATTCCTGCCTTCCCAGGTGGGTCCCAGGCCGGGGCCCTCCCCACAGGGGAAGACGGTGAGTCGATCAACAAGCCCAAGACGTGGCCCATTACTCTCAGAATTACCAGACTCCACAGGCAATCACATCCCAGAGCTATCTCAAAATTAAAGGGCAGATGGTTTGCTTGGCTTGGTAACAATTATACCTTTTGTGTGCACACGTGTGTGCAAGTGTGTGTGTGCGTGCACATGTGCATGCATAAGTGTGTATAGGCCCTTGTGTGTAGGAATGTGTGTACGCATGTGTGTGGGTGTGTGTGTAGCCCTGTGAGTATGTATGTTTGGAGGTGGATGTGGGCAGGCATGTGTGGGCGCACATGTGTGTAGGTGTGTATGAACACACTTGTGTATGCAGGCATGTGTGTATGCACACGTGAGGGTGGGCATGTGTGTATCCACATGTGTGGAGTGGGTGGGCGTGGGTGCACATACTATGCAGGGATGGGTGTACAGGTGTGCGTGTGCATGTGTCTGTGGGCGTGTATAGGCACGTGTGCGCAGGCATGTTTGTGGGTGTGTGTAGGCACATGTGTGCAAGCATGTGTGTCTGTGGATGTGTGTGTAGGCACGTGCATACGTGTGCATGTGAGTGCAGGCATGTGTCTGTGGGCGTGTGTGCGCACATGTGTGCAGGCACGAGGGGGGCATGTGTGTGGGCACGTGTGCGCACGTGTGTATGTGAGTGCAGGCATGTGCGCCCCGTCCAGCTCCTGCTAGGGGTTGACAGGAGGCCCATTCTGCAGACAAGGCAGCGGAGCTCCAGAAAGGTTACATGGAAAACCACAGCTTTGGAAAGGGAGCACGAGACAACGCTGTGACCCCAGAGCAGTGGCCGCGGGGGCGCTGGCTGTGTCCTGTGCAGCTGCCGGCCACCAAGATGCTCCCGGAGGAGCCCCGTCTGTGACGTGCCGAGCTGCGTCTCCAACCGCTTACACAAGCCAGTCGAGTATAGATGGAGCAGAGTCTGCATTTTCCGTTTCGAGAGCCAGAGCGTCAGGAAGAGTCCCGTTCCCACTGCCAATTATCTTCTTGGCAACATTTCCAGAGACGTTAAGAGAACGACCCCAGCCTCCCCGCTCCACGAGGACCTGCAGGCTTACCCCGTCCCCAGCCAGGCAGCCATGCCTCTGGGTCACCACCTCCTGCAGGAGCCCAGACGCACCACGTTCACTATACACGCCAAGATGCAGACCAGAAAGCACATTCGTTCACGCACACAGCTAGTCAGTACGCAGCGACAGCCGGGTACCACTCTGGCCCCAGGGACACAGAGCGCCGAGCCAGCATGTGCCAGAGAGTGAGGCAGGTGGTCAGGGGAGCCTCCACTCCCCCAGGAGCGGGTCCAGAAGCCTGCCCGAAGAGAAGAGCCGGGTGACAACTGGAGGACGTGTTCCCAGCAGAGGGAACGGCCAGGGCCCTGGTGCAGGCTGCAGGCAGCAGGGGTGAGGCGGCAGGGGCCCGCGAAGCGGTGTGAGGGGCACTCCCATCTGCAGGGTGCAACGTCACTCTGGGGTCTGCAGAAGACACATCAGAGAGAGGCAAGCCGGGAGGGACAGCCAGTCGAGGGTGAGGGTGGCCGTGTGTGGCCCTGGCAAGGGCGGGAGGGGCAGGGGGAGCCAGGATCCCTGGGACGGGAGGAACTGTAAGGACGGGCGCCCGGACTCCAGGAAGCCGCAGAGGGAAGTGGGCTACTCACACGGTGTCGGGGAGCCACCTACATGGTTTCTACAAGGACTTTGGGCCGGGCAGGGGCCCCACTGGCAAAGCTCAGGGCAGAGGTGTTTTCTAGGAGGTGCCAAGGCCACAGACAGACCTGCCTGAAGTCACTGCGGGAGAGAATGTGGGCCACGGGGGTGGCTGGCTGCCCCAAGCAGGAGGGATGGAAGCCTGACGGGGTGGCAGGTGAGGAAAGTTTGCGGGAGGCCCCAGGGAAGGTCAGTGGGGTCTGGACGCAAGCGAATGGGCAGAGGAGGAGACGGGAGATGTGGGTGAACAGATGCGGGCTATGGGCTTACCAGAACGGCCCCGTCACGGACAGAGCCCGGGTTCTCTTGCTGGATTTCCACATCCCACCCGGGGCTTTCATCTCCATGGCACGGAGGTGACGCCCCAACGTGACGTACCAAATACTCCCGACTACTTGGGAGCTCGTTCCCAGTTTGCACCGTCCTGACACGCGCCCGTGTGGTAGACGGAAATCTACGGAGAGGTGGAATCCCGCCGTTGGCGAAGAGGCAAGGCAGGGCGGGAAGACGGATGTCACCGGAGCGGCTGGAAGCTGGCACGTCGAGGAGCTGCCCCTGAAGGCCACACCCGACGACGCTGTGGACCACGGCGCCTGTGCCTAACCTGTGCTCATGGGAGCCCCGTCCCCACCCCAGCCAAGGGTCACGGAATGTGTCCCCACAGCCTCGGGGCAAAGATACAGGGCAGGCTGGAAGCCCAGCCGCCACCTCCTGACCCACAGGAGAGAATGTCAACCAACAGCAGCCACCGAAGGCTCCCGGGGATCTACAAGGAAAGACCATGTGGACGCCCTCCTTCCACGAGACACACCCCCCCAGTGCTCCCGAGGATGACGACCCCCGTGGCCCTGGGGAGGCAGCCCCGGTGCTGACGGGTGCTCCGGGGCACCAGAAGGGCCACAGCGGCGCAGCCTGTCTCTTCTCACCTTGGGCCTCACGGGACCAGGAGCAGGGTGTGTTTCTCATCCTCCCCACATACCAGCCAGGCCCACTAACCTTTGAGATGTAAGGCTCCCTCCCTTCCTTCATTATCCAAGCCAGAAAAACAAACACCGGGCTGCCTCCCTCCCTCTGGGCCTCCAGAAAAGCCAGCGAGAGGACGAGGGGCCTGGCAGATTAGACACAATTTGCTGCTTACAATCAAAGCCCTAATTAGCGGGTTTCATAAGAGCGGGGAATACTCTGGTCTGTGTATTTTATTAGAAGTGTGCAGATGAGGCCTGCCTAAAAGTAATAAAACACACACGCATCAAATCCATAAACCTGGCTGCTTGTAGATTTAACAAGGAGAGGGGTGGCAAGGCAAATTAGCAGGAGCAGGACCACCATCACCACCATGACCACCATCACCACCATGACCATGACCATCACCATCATCACTACCAGCACCACCATGACCATCACCACAATCACCATCATCACTACCACCACCACCATGACCATCACCATCATCACTACCACCACCACCATGACCATGACCATCACCATCATCACTACCACCATGACCGCTACCCTTTACCAAGCATGCACTGTGTGGCAGACACACCATATGTTTGTTTTCTATTTTAAGCCTCTTAGCAACCCTGGCAGTTGGGTAGAATTATGCCTACAGGACAGATGGGAGAATTCACTGTCCCAGAGGGACAGGAGTTTGCCCCAGACAACACAGCAAGGTCACGGTCTCAGCCACGTGGAGCCCGGACTGCCACGCATCCCCGCGCTGCAAGCCCACCTCCCTGCTGCCGCTTCTCAGTTCCTCCCCCGAATCCTGTTCTGACTTCACCGCACTGCATCCCCACCCCCGGAGCAGTGCCTTTCTCACGAGGACTTCCCAGCGTGCCCTGTACGTGTGCCTTCTGACACCCCTTCCTGTGGAAGTTGCAAAGGGATTCCTCCGGTCAGCACTGAGCCTGGCCGGCTGCCGCCGCGTGACACACACGTGCACAAAGGACGAGCTCCACACATGGGTGACGCGGGAGGACAGGGCTCTGGCTAGGGACAATGGGCAGTGTGTGCTGGACGTGGAGAGGACAGGGCTCCCTGTGGCCTAGACCCCGACCTTGCTGTGTTGTTCACCATGCTGCAGAGGAGATCCCGGGACCTGGAGAGAGGGGACAGCTCTGCCCTGCCTACCCGGGCTCGCTGGCACGCGGGGAGCAAGTTGCCCAGCCGTGGAGTGGGGAGTCTGTCCCCATGTGTCCAGGGTGGATACAGACGCAGTCTTCCCCACCCCGGCTCGGCCAGTACGGCCCGCAGCCTAACTCAGCTCGCTGCCTGTTTTACAAATACAGTCGGGTTGGCACACAGCCACCCTCACTCACCTTGCTGCTGTCTGTGGCTGAGCTCACACTGCAGCGGCAGAGCGGCGTGGCCCTGACGAGCCCACGTGGCCCACAAAGTCAAAAATAATAAGCGGCCCTTTACAGGAAATGTCTGCTCCTAAAAGAAAATACCTAGGAGAAAAATACTCCTAAGGCACATGGGGCAGGGTGTTCCCGAAGCCACCAGCTGAGGGCAGGGGACAGGGCGGGCGACAGGCGGTACCCTGCCCATCACACCAACCCGTCACCAAGCCAGAATACGGACTACTGGATGGTCTGAACCTTTCTTAACAAAATAATCCCATCAACGCTCACAAAGACCGTCTTGTCCACAATTATTTCAAGTGACAGAAAACATTCTTTCCTGTTTTTTTTTTCTTCCATTCATGATAAATTATGCTTGAAATCTACTGGGGAAAATTAAGGAACGTTCTTCCCTCTAAGGCAGCAATTAAGAAGCGCATGTTGGCACAGATGTTTTACCAGCCAAAGCCAAGTCTCACGATGCGTGTTTTCCGAATGGAGCCCGGCTAGGTCTCTCCAAGCTCACAAAACCACCCCAATACCCCCAAAACGCCATGCAGTTCCCACTGCCCCAGCTGCACACAAATCCCACCAATACACTCACGTTAAGGAGGAAGCCAGTAGCTCTGCTGAAACACTCCCCCAACCCCCCGGGCTGAGTTGTTCAGCCCCAGAAAAGACCCTAAGAGATGGCAATCTATGCCTCTGAGAAGCCGAATCTGGGGGACAGGGTGCCCACAGGGAAAACAGATAAGGCTTAATAACGGCAGTTCACCCTGGTTATCTCGCGAAGAGCTGCAGAGCTAACGATACAGCTAATGCTCTTGGGAGCTCATGGAGTGAAGGCTTGACTAAGGGTGGGATATCTAAGTTGGGTCTTGAAGGATGCATAGGAGTTTTCTACGGCAAAGAATTTACAGCAAAGAGGGTTTCACGGCTGGAAGGATCCAGTCTGGGAAGGGCCAGGGAAAGGACTCAGGTGTAGACAAAGGCTGAAGATTTCACCCAAAAAGATAGCATCAGCACTTTGTTCTGGGAAGAGGATGTCGACTGCAGAGAAGACAGGCAAAGTGCACATGGCCTGGGGACCCCCAGGAAGATCTCCCCTCTGTTCCCCCAGTGAGTGGAGCCCCCCACCTTCTGCTCAGCTGCTCAGTATAGTGTCCAGATCCTACCACCCTCCAGACTCCTTGAAATCAGAGAGAAAAGCAGTAAAGAACGTTGGAGCAGAGAACACCTTTGATATTGGCATCCGGGAGTTATCTTGACCCGAGCTTCAAGGACACTGACCCTCCCTTCTCCCCGCCCCTGCCCTAAGCGGATCCCGAAACCCACCACCTCCAGGGAGCCCTGGGCCCTTCCCACGGCCTCCCTGAGCCTCCCCACCGTCCTCGGCCCCACCGCTGTGCCTCTTGGCGGGGCCAGCAGGATGCTCACGCAGTGCTCCCCAGCCACTGGGGATTCACGCTCCTGGAGGCCGGGGGTCATATCCCACCCCTCAGGGCACACAAACAAGCTCATCTCCAGCTTGCCTTGGCACAAAAGGACAAACACTGCAGGAACCCACTCAGATGTGGTCCCTAGAGGGGGACAGAAGGTGGACAGCGGGAGCCAGGGGCTGCGAGGGGGCGAGGAGTCCATGTTTCTCGGGACAGTGTCCACTGGGAAGATGGAAAGTCCTAGAAGGAAAGCACCGCTGGTCGCAAAGCAACAAGAATGTGCTTCATGGCAGTGAACTACGTTGGGAAAGTCGTTAAAATCATTTGTGCTTCTGTGGTGTGTGTCACCGCAGCTAAGGAGAAAGCCTGTCGGGAGCGCGTTTGCACATGCAACGGCAGCGATTCGCCTCTGCCGCACGCTGGTCCTGGGCAAGGCTGGCGGGGTGCCAGAACCCTCCCGGGGGCTCGTCGGCCACACCCGTGCCCCCCTGCCCCACACGTCCCCACAGACACCCACTCTGGGGCGGGCAGAGTTTGCACGTGCAGCCGGGGATGGTGGGAACGAGGGGATTCCCGGCTCCCCAGCTCGCTTCTGGGGGTGGACAGCGTGGTGGGGTGGCCCAGGAGGGGAGCAGACTTGGGTTTCCAGCCCAGCGCTGGCTCTGGGATGGCTCCCTTCTCTTCCCCCAGACTCGGCTTCCTCTCTGCTACATCGGGGTAACCATTCTTGAGGAAGCAGCTGAAGATGGCAGCTTGCTAGGGGCTAGAGGTGGTTCCCCAGATTCCCGTGGGAAGCCTGAATCCCCAAGGTGAGCAATTTTGGAAATAGGCCTTGAGGAGAGGTTGAGGGTCCAGTGAGGTTGTGAAGGTGGGGCCTTGACCTGACGGGACAGTGCCCTTGTCAGAAGAGACCGCACGGTGCTGTTGGTCTCACCACTGCACGCAAGGACATGGACAGAAGGTGCCGTCTGCAGCCGGGAAAGAGCTCTCACTGGGAGCAGAACCTGCCTGCACCCTGACCTTGGCCTCCAGCCTCCGGGACCGTCTACGGGGCTCCGTGAGGGCACCTGTGCTGACCCAGGCAGCACCCTGCAGGGCCCTCGGCACAGTCCCAGCCCCGGTGCCCACGCGGCCAGGCAGGGTGTTGGGGGAGCGTGCCCAACCCACGTGCCCCCACTGACCTGGTTGTAGAGGGCGCAGATGTGCAGGGCTGTGTTCCCCGAGGCATTCTGGGCCGCCATGTCCGCCCCGTAGAAGAGCAGGTGCTCCAGGTGCTGCACGTGGCCGTACCTGCAGGCCTGGAACGAGAGTCCACGCGGTCAGCAGGGAGCACACTCGAGTCTCCAAGTCCACGTGCACTCGGCCGCTTCCCCAGAACCCACACCGAGGCTGAGCCCAGCCCACCCCCGTGTCAGACCAGGGCCCCAACGGCGGGGTGCCCACAGCGTCCTGAGCCTTGGGGGGCTGCCAGGGTGGGACTGAGGACTTAGTCTAGGCTCCCAGACAGCAGGTCTGTGAAGGGCCCCCGTGCTCCTTTCGTTTGCATCTGGGGACCTGATGCCCAGGGACACACGCGGTGGCTTCCCCCTGGTCTCTGTGGCCAATCACACCAAATGCAAACCAGGATGCTCCCACCCTGGCCCCACTTATCGAAACTCCTCCCCACCCAGGGGGCATGAAAACAGCCAGAAGGGGTGCGTGCAGTACCTGCCATGCCCAAGGAAGGGAGCCCGAGCGTGGCCTCCAGGCGAGGGCCAGGCCCCACTATTGCTACGAGAGGTAAACCGGCCCCTCAGGAGTGCTCAGGAAGTGGGGAGCAGGCAGCCCCACAGTGAGAGCTCTCCTTCCCTGAGGCCCTCAAGGGGGTCACGTGTGCTGTTCCTGAACAAGCAGGGCTCTGGGATCAAGTAGACATCTGCACCCAAGTCGTGGACTTTCCGTTTTCCAGAACGTTCCCCTATGAGCCCATGTCTTCCATGTGTAGAGACAAACCCCAAGTTAGTGTGAGAGTAACATAGAATAAGGGACCCCAAAAGGCCCACGTGATGCCTGGCACCAGGCCAGCCCCGCCGCTGGCTCTCCGGGAGCCAGGAGGCCCCATGCTGTGACCGCTCCGGCTGGGGTCCAGGGCGCACTGTGCGGTTACCAGAGCAGCCCAGGACCCGGGACGGGCGGACAGTTCCAAGCAGCCCCCCACCTCAGGAAAGGCCAGCATGTGGCCAGGGATGGGCAGCACTGACGGCAGGAGGGTCACGGTCCCCGGGAGCGGTGACAAGGTAGGTGGGAGACAGGCAGGCCAGGAAGCGGGTCCTGACCCACAGGCCGGGGCTGACCGCTGAGGCCCACGGTAGGAAGGGAACGAGCCAGCTGGGGGTGGGGGGGGACAGCTCTCACGACCACGCCTTCTGGATAACGGGGGCGGACCGTGGCACCTCACCAAGGAAATATGGCCGGGAAGATGCCAGAACCATCACTGGGACGAGCTTGAACAGAAAACCCAGAAACACCCCGTCACCGCGCCCCGTCTCCGTGGAGCAGGCTCACTCGATCTCGAAGCCAGTGGTTACCGGGATACGGACACTTTCACCCGCCCGCCCGCCCCCTCCCGTGGCAGCAGTGCCTGCACTTCCTGTGGGGCCCCCAACCCACTCTCAGAGGTCGGGGGGCTACCCCGCCCCACTGCTTCCGCAGGCACAGCCCATGGGCCTCTGCCACCAGCTCCAGGCCACAGGCTGGGGGCCCGCGGGGGTTCCCACAAGGCCCTCAGGCTGCAACACCGGCTGGAACTGCTAACAGCTCCCTCTTTTCGAGGACAGCTGGCGGGAAACTCGCAGAACCCCAGAGCGGCTAGAAGCAAAGGAGCAGGGGTGCAGGGGAGAGAAAGGAAGGGAGGGAGGACAGACACGGAGCCAAGGAGAGACGCACACACAGCCCATGACAGGGCTCTCCGAGCTCCAGCCATGCCTAGAGTCCTCAGGACACAAAGCCTGGGCAGAACTTTTATTTCCCCTTATACCAGTTTGAGTTGAGATTTCTGTTCCTGAAACCAAAGGAGCCTGGACTCATCAGCTCTCCCCAGAGGATGGGGGCAGAAAAAACCCTCCATTTCTGCAGGCAAGAAACACCAGTGGGTGCCAGGCCCACCCATGAATGGGGAATGATGAAAGGGACTTAATAGCCTCAGAGACCCCCACAGAATCCCAATTACAGAAGGAAAGACAGAAGCCTGGCAGACTGCACCTGGCCAGGCCGTCAGAGTGAACATCACTGGTACCAGGCAGGGGTCACCACGTGCCCCCCAACAGGATGCCAGGAATGCGATATTCCTACGTGATCACTTCAACAATATTCCCACCAAAATGCACACTCCGGACCTCATCATGAAGAAATACTGACCCAACCCAAGTTGAGAGACAATCTCCAAGTTCTTTGCCCCGTAGTCTTTGCAGGGGTCCCCGGTGGAAGGCTTCCGTGTAGGGTCCTGGACAGGATCCTTTCAGTATAAGGGACGTTATTGGGATGAGGGACAAAACTTGAACGTGGTCTCTGAATGAAGGTACGTGGGGTTCTCTGGTGTCCAGCAAATACCTGAGTTGGAAACTGATAGAGTCCTTTGCAACACAGAGAAACCAGTCCTCGTTTGACACAAAGACCTCAAAGCTCACCAAAGTAAGAAATTTGTCGAGCCCCAAGATAAGCTAGGCTAACCGTTTCCCCTTGAAATGGGCACTGGGGCTCCTGGCCTTCGAGAGACAGCTTGGAAGGGCTGCCAGAGGCGGAGGGCCGAGACCTGACACACAGCACCCCTACACTCCTGTCTCTAAACCATCTTGATGACGGGCTTCTGGGCACATGCGTGAGAGGGGGGCTCCACTCCACACCTACTGCCTGCAAATCTCCTGGGCATACGTGTTTGGAGAATTTTCCCAGTGAGACCTGGGGCTCATCCCAGCTATGCTAAACACCGGCCCATCAGGAGCCAACCCCGTAATTTGGTGGAAATGAGGGAAAAGCGAGCGCTTTCCTTCCAGCACGTTACTGCCACCTGCTGGGCACCTGCTGGGAGGCATGTACCACCCTAAGGGGACAGCAAGCTCAGAGGTGCCCCAGGTTGTGCAAGGCACTTGGGACCGCGCAGAGGGCACGGCACGGCAGGCAGCAGCACATGCTTCTGCTTGGCTCCGTGCCACCACCCAGTTATTTAAAGCCACACCACGCCTGGGCACGTCTCCTGAAGCATGCGCTGATAGTGGGAGCGGGAGACAACGGTTTGAAAACAACATGTCATTTTAGCCCTTCCTGGTCAGCAAGTGAGGTGGCCAGCAGCACAGAGACACTCTCGCCCAAACACATGCACACATGGCTTGCTTGACTCGAGCCACCCGCTGCTCCATGGCCCTGGGTTCCATGGTTTTCAAAGGCCAGTTGTGGTCTTGCTGCCAGCCCAGAGGGGAGTTGGGAAGATGTGCGAGTGAGTGTGCAGAGGACGGGTCAACTGGGAAGTGGCCAGTTCTGGGAGCTGCACGATGTCCTCCCAAATTCCCGTGTTGGAGCCCTGACCTACCCACCCCCAGGATGGGGGACTGGGGTATCTGAAAATGGGGGCCTTGAAAAGATGATTAAGGTAGCATGAGGTCACCAGGGTGGCCCTGATCCAGGGTGAGTGGTGTCCTTGCAGGAAGAGGACATCAGGACACAGACACGCACGGGGGGACGACCCCATGGGGACACAGGGAGAGCACGACCATCCACACATGAGGAGAGAGGCCTCGGGAGGACCCGCCCTGCCCGCCCCTGCATCTCAGACTTCAGCCTCCAGGACGGGGGGACAGTTCTTATCTGCTGTGGGAGCCCTGTGACCGTGGGATTTCGTCAAAACTGCCCAAACAGACCAATATGATCAGTTCAGATCAATCAGCCTGTATGTTTCAGCCTGAAATGACACATAAAATGTGTCATGCTACAAATTCCAAAAGGAGAGATGTCTTTGGCCATCGATGACAGCTGCCACTTACCCCACGGAGCCCACTGCTTTTATAACCTGACTTCTGGACCTACGGGCATTCCTGGGGTACAACACAGGCTCTGACCACCGGGAGAAGGTGGTATTATGACCGCCATCCCGGCCTGGGGTCTTCACCCCTCCCCTCCCCTCC
>PISX010026526.1:0-24369 GCA_004024625.1 Mellivora capensis | reverse complement strand
ATAAATGTTGCAAATATTGCATCCAAGTCTTCTGCTTGTTTCTAACTTTAAGGAAGTCAAGCTCTTTCTTTTCTTAAGATTTATTTGTTTGTTTGTTTGAGAGAGAGAGCAAGCACCAGCCGGGACAGTGGCAGAGGGAGAGAATCTCAAGCGGATGCCCCCCCCCCCCCCCCCCCCCCCCCCCCCCCCCCCCCCCGCCACCGCCACGCCCCCGGCCCCGGCTAAGCCCGGAGGCCAAAGGAGGCTCCGTCCCAGCACCCTGAGATCACCACCTGAGCGGAAACCAACAGTCCCGTTGCTCAACCGACTGAGCCACCCAGGGGCCCCTGCTCTCTTTTTTTTCTTTTTCAGTACTTTAAATTTTTTTTAAAGATTTTTATTTATTTGCTTATTTGACAGAGAGAGAGAGATCACAAGTAGGCAGAGAGGCAGGCAGAGAGACAGGAGGAGGCAGGCTCCCTGCTGAGCAGAGAGCCGGATGTGGGGCTCATCCCAGGACCCTGAGATCATGACCAGAGAAGAAGGCAGAGGCTTAACCCACTGAGCCACCCAGGCGCCCTCAAGACTTTATTTTTAGGTCCTCTCTACACCCAACATGGGGCTTGAACTCCCAAGCCCGAGATCAAGAGTCACATGCTCCACCCACTGAGCCAGCCAGGCACCCCCAAATCTGTCCCTCTTTTCTGTAGAAACAAAACCTGATGCCCCCATAAGGCACTTGTAACAAATCTATTATGTCCTATTTTCCAGGTAAGTCCTATCTTTAGGCCCTGCCATTTTTTATTCCGCTCTAGTGAACAAAGTAGGTCCCAAAGTGGAGAGACTAGTATGACGAACACCCACGTAGGCGCCACGGGCCTCAGCAATCACCAGCGTGTGGCCAGACGTGTCTTCTGTGCCCTCCCCACCCCGCAGCAGCCCGCTCTTGTAGCTCAGAGCAAATCCCAGATGCACCATTTCACCTAGAAGTGTTTCGAAGTATGGATTTCTAAAATAGAGCCTCCTGTTCTTAATTAACCCCAATACTATTATCAGACCAGAAATCATTGACAATAATGTCTTATCTAGTTAGTAGTGCAAGTTCACCAGACTATCCCATAAAGTCTTTTTACAATTGACTTGTTCAAATCAGGATTCAAAGTCCCCGCTTTGCATGTACGAAGTATATCTCTTAAGGTCCTTTTAATCTAGAAAAATTCTCCCCCACCCCATCTCGTTTATCTGTGTGTTTTCCTGCTCATTTATTTGTTGAAGAAACCAGACATGCACGTGATAAAATCCTCCACTTTCTGGATTTGAAGGAATGCACGCCCGTGTGCGCGTTCCCTGCCCCGCTGAACGTCCCCTAAACCCGTAGCTGAGGCTAGAAGTTCAGTCCAATTCAGGTTCAAGGTTCCCTGAGAAGAACACTTCCCACGTGACGCTGGGTGGCCCCCACGGCCTCACAATGGGAGATGCCTCGTGTCTGCAATTTTTTTTTTAAAAGCTGACCTTCTCCTTTCTAATACTTTTATTCTCATTACTTACTCTGGATCCACCTCCGTAAGTAGCCCAAGCGGTCTAGGTCCTGGCTCCAGGGGATTGTTCTCATCTGTCTGCATTAAGGATCCTGGTGGCGTGGAGGGTGCGAGGGACTAACACACTTTTCCTCCTGGACCAGAGGCGAGGTTGCAGCTTCCCACCCTCAGCTAAGCGCCGCACTCAGCTCCAATGGGTACACTGTCCCCACTGTCCCCTGTACACTTTCCTTCGCCCTGGTTGCACCTCCTTTTCTCCTCCCTTCCTCAAGCAAACACTCGAATGGGTTTCACGTGTCCTTGAAAATGTAAGGATCCTTGAAAATCGTGTAGTGCTGTTGGGACCGTGGGCTGTTGCTTTTTATCGATACTATTGTGCTCTAGACTGCATTCTGGCTTTTTGCTTTTTTCCATTCAGTGCTGATGTGAGGGCTCTCCACACTGCTATGCATACGTGTAGTCACTGTTGGTTTTTTCCATGAAATATACTTTTGTTATTTTTTTCCAGCTTTATTAAGGTGTGATCGACAAACAGAAATTATTCATGTTTTGGTGGTACAGTGTGTTTTTTAAGCATGCAGTGGGGTGATTTCATACACATATACATTGAGAAATGGTTCCCACTCTCTCTCTCTGTCAAATTAAAAAAAAAAAATCTTAATTTACTAAAGCAGGTGAGGGCCAGGATTTGCAGGCTTCTGCTCCACATCGATAAAATCCTCTTGCTTTTATTTTTTTTAAGATTTTATTTATTGGGGCGCCTGGGTGGCTCAGTGGGTTAAGGCCTCTGCCTTCGGCTCTGGTCATGATTCCGGGGTCCTGGGATCAAGCCCCGCATCAGGCTCTCTGCTCAGTGGGGAACCTACTTCCTCCTCTCTCTCTATCTGCCTCTCTGCCTACTTGTGATCTCTGTCTGTCAAATAAATAAATATTTGACAGACAGAGATCACAAGTAGGCAGAGAGGCAGGCACAGAGAGGGGGAGGCAGGCTCCCCGCCGAGCAGAGAGCCCGACGCGGGGCTCCATCCCAGGACCCTGAGATCATGACCTGAGCTGAGGGCAGAGGCTTAACCCACTGAGCCACCCAGGCACCCCAATCCCCTTGCTTTTAGCTGAAATCAGACCCCCTAGAATATAGAGTCCACTTCTCAGCCCCATTTGGGGCTGTTGCCCTGGGACCAGTCCCCATCAAAGAGATAAAAGCGGAAGTGCACACGGCTTCCAGAAGTGTCCTCACAGAGAGGTCCTTTTCTCTGCCTCTTTTCTCCCTTTTCTTGCCTGAAAGGCGTCATGGCTGGAGCGGGGCAGATATCTTGGAAGACTGATGGAAACTATATAGCGAGATCGTAGATCAACAGAAAGTCCTAAAAAAGGTTGCCGAATGCTCTTTCCACATTATGTGACTTTCCCTTTTGTACTCCCTGGGTCTTCTGTACTCCCTAAGTCTGTTTTATTAATAGGTTTTTTTGATGTTAAACCATCTTTGAATTCTTTTTTTTGCCCCTGCAAGTTTTTATTTAAATTCCAGCTGGTTAACATACAGTGCAGTATTGGTCTCAGGGCAGAATTCCGTGACTTATTGCCTCCATACATCACGAGCGCCCTCCTTAATCCCTATTACCTGTTTCACCCAAGCCCGTTACACCACACACACACACCCCTGTCGCCCTCAGTTTCTTCTCGGAAGTCCAGAGACTGGTTCTCGGTTTCTCTCTCTCTCTTTTTCCCCCTTTGCTCACGTGTCCCATTTCTAAATTTGACATAGGAGTAAAATCATTTGGTATTTGTCTTTCTCTGACAAACATGTGATCTTTTGTTTTAAGATTTTTTTGAGATTTTATTTATTTATCTAAGAGAGAGAGAGCACAAGCAGGGAGAACAGCAGGCAGAGAGAGGGGGAGAAGCAGGCTCTCTGCTGAGCAGGCAGCCTGATGTAGGGCTCGATCCCAGAACACCGGGATCGAGACCTGAGCAGAAGGCAGACACTTAACCAGCGGATCCACACAGGTGCCCCTAATTATTTATTTGAAAGGGGCAGGAGGGAAGGAGAGAGAATCTCAAGCAGACTCCCCACTGAGCAAAGAGCCTGATTCTGGGCTTGATCTCATGACCCCAAGTTCATGATCTGAGCTGAAATCCAGAGCTGGATGCTTAACCGACTGAGCCACCTGGGCACCCCAGCATGTTATCTTTTTACTATATCATTTGTTGGATTTGCTAATGATGTAGATAGGAATTTTACCTTTCTGGTCATTATAGTGGAAATTCTCAATGTGAAATTTGTGAAAGCTCCTTGATGGGCTGGTATTTGCTCAAATTTTTTTGAAATGTCCCAAGCTCTCAAGTAGAATACATACCCTATGGTTGATGATTTGTTAGTAAATCCCTGCCTTCCATTCTGAGGGGCCTTACTCTTTCTCAAGTCCCTCGAGTTGAAACTGAGCTTATTTCCATTCAACCTTGTTTTTTTAACAAACGTGCTTCTGTCTGTACAGCTTTCCTCCTGAGAACCGCCTTACACCGTCCCGTGCACGCAGTGCTCTCCTTGTTCATTTCTCAAGTGCCTGACTGTTTCATTTTTATCTTCTCTTATACTCAAAATGATCTGGAAAGATGGTGAGCTCTTTCTATACTGATAGATCTTCTTGTCTCTACTTTTGCGTCCGCTCCATGTTTGCTGATCCTCCTGCATCTGTCCTTGTGGGTTCCCAGGAACTCCCATCCTGGGCTGTGGATTCTGTTTATTTGGGGGGCTTCTCGGCCACGCTCCTGGTTTTCTGGCTTTCTTCGCAGTTTCGGTGGTTCTTGGTGCTGGGCTCATCTTTGCCTGCACTGTATTTGTCCCTGTCTGTGGACACTGGCTCTGTCCACCGAAATACATGCAGTAGATACCATGAGCTTCATTCAAAGCTCTTGAAGCGGTGGACACATCGGGGGCTGGGGGGGGTGTTGGGGGAGATGGGATTCTGGTCCTGGGGGACTGCTGCAGGTGCAGCGGTCCCCAGCAACGGGTCATCTTTACAGGGGAGACTCCGAACAGGAGCCCTACCTCCCACACCTGTAAGCACCAAAGCCCAAGGGGTTCCCAACAGACCCCGCGGCCTGCCCCAGGCTTCCCAGCCCAAGGGGCTCCCACCAGCCCACTCCCGATTCCCAACGCCCAATAACCAGACAACGCAGGGCGCGTTTAGAATATTTCTGTTCTTTTTACTCTAAAAAAGGTTGACCATACCCAGCAGGCTGCCGCTGGTGACAGGGTTCCATCTCCCCGCCCCTCCAAAGGTGGCTGTACGCTCCTCCTCGACATCGTCTTTCCCCTTCCCTTGCAGCCCTAGATCGCCACCCCCCGCCCCCCGGCGGTGGAGGAGGCCCCAGCACGCGGCCGGCGGAGGCATCGAGGAAATAAATTAGGGGAGGGGAGGCTCCTAGCTGGTCGGCTCGCGTGGCGTCTCGCACACCCAGCGGTAGGGCCTCTGGCACACGTCGTCGTTCCAGCGGCCGTCGTCGGTGAAGTGCGCGCAGTCCTCGCCTCCCCCGAGCCCGTGCCCGTACCAGTCGTCCGGCTGCTCCGGCCTCCAGTTCCTGCGGAGACGAGCCGCTGTGCGCCCCCCCCGACCCCCCCCACCCCCTCCAGCCGAGCCCCGGGGACGCGCGGCGCCCGGGGCCGCGCACACTCACTTGAAGCCGGTCTCGTAGTCCGTCCCGTCCACCCACTTCCAGAGCCCGCTCTGGTCCGTGAGCCCCATCCAGGTGTTCAGGGGCCCCATGTGGTGCTGGACAAACTTCTGCGGAGGGGGAGGGGCGGTGAGCGCTCCCCGGAGCCCCCCGCCCCCCGCGCGCGAGCCCCGGGCCGCTCACCTGCTCCTCCCGGGAGTTGACGACCACCAGGTGCGCGCTCTCCAGCCGGCAGTACCGGTCCGCGTCCGGCCAGGGCTTCCCGGAGCGGGAGAACCAGTAGCAGCTGCCCTCGTACTCCAGCCAGTTGACGGGGCAGCAGGTCCTCGCCGAGCCTGGGGGGCAGGGGAGGGGGGAGGCGCTGAGGCGCGGCCCGCGGGGAAGGGGGCGGCCGAGCGCGCCGGCGCCCCCGCGCGCTCCTCACCGTTGCCCTGCAGGACGGCCATCTGACAGCTCAGGCTGCGCAGGTCCGACACGAACTGCTTCACGTGGAACAGCAGGCCCGAGTGATCTGGGGGGAGCGAGGGCGGGGGTCGCGAGGTCGCTCACGCGCGCCGCGAGACCCCGGCGTGGGCCCGAGGGACCCCGAGTCCCACATGCTCGTGTCTGACCTTCGCTCAGATCCTGCTGCTGCTTCTCCAGCTGGGACTCGAGCGACTTCACCTTCCTGCCCACATTTCCTCCTGGGGAGACACCTGCTCAGCGCCCCCGCGTCCCTAGCGGCCCACCGCCCGCCCCCCAGCCCCAGCCCCCTCACCCTGGCTGCTCAGGGCCTTGACCTCGACCTCCGTGGTCGCCGTGAAGTTGCTGAAAGTCTCTCTCAGGGCCTGCAGCTCCCCCCGCAGCTTGGAGTCTGGGCGGGAGAGGGTGTGCAGAGGGCAAAATGAGGGGCCCGCGCCCCCCAGCACACAAGCCCGCCCTCTCCCACCTCTGTCACCCCCCACCCTCAGGCCCCTGCCCGGGCACCCACTCTGGGATCCGAGGACACAGACGACCACCAGCAGCAGGAGGCCGAGGCCCAGGGAGAGCAGGAGGAGGCAGGGTCCCGAGCAGAACCTCCGGAACAGCGGCTGCGGGGGCCGTGGCACTAGGAAGAGAGAGCAGCAGGGTCTCGGGGACACAGGGGCACCTGGGCTGCTCTGGGATCACAGGAGGAGAGCGGGCTAAGGCTCCTCTCCGGGGCTCAGAGGAAGCCTATGGATTAAGAAATCTGGGTCGGGGCGCCTGGGTGGCTCAGTGGGTTAAGCCTCTGCCTTCGGCTCCGGTCATGGTCTCAGGGTCCTGGGATCGAGCCCCGCGTCGGGCTCTCCGCTCAGCGGGGAGCCTGCTCCCCGCCCCCCCGCCCCCGCCTCTCTGTCTGCTTGTGATCTCTGTCAAATAAATAAATAAAATCCAAGAAAGAAAAAAGGAAAGAAAAGAAGAGGAAAGAAAAGAAAAAAGAAAAAAGAAATCTGGGCGGTCAGGGACGCGAGGGGCCAGAGGCCGCTGGATGCGGGGGCACCCAACCTGGTCCCGTCCCAGCCCGCCGGGGCCCTGAGCCTTTGCTGACACCTAGTGGCCGGACTGTGTCACTGACGCTGAGGAACCCCGTCCCCGCCGACAGGTTCCAGCAGGAGCAGGAGGAGCGCGGGTGGCTGGCTGGGGTCACCGGCCCGTCCCCTGCCTGGGAGGGCTGGGAATGAGGAGGAGCTTTATTCCTCTCCCCATGAACCCCACTCCTCTGGCAGCGCGCAGGGAGAGAAGACCGAATAACCAGAGTCCCCAAGTGGAGGCCCCCCGGCAGCCTTTCCCCACACCCATCCCCGAGGACCCCCTGCTCAGCCCAAACGGCTTCCCTGCCGGCAGGAGAAAGAAGGGGGTGTCTTTGTTGGCCAGGGGCCTCACCCTCCTTGGGTACTTGGTCCCTCAGCCTCCTCACAGAAGTCTGACCCCTGGACCAAACGGTCCCAGGGACCCCCGCACTCCCGCTCACACACACTGTCCAGGTGTTAGAAGGAAGAAGGGGACCCTAGGCCTCTGGGTCTGCACCCTACGCCCCCCTGGGCTGTGGGTGACACGGCGAGGCTCAGGAGGCCTCTGGAGGCCTGGGAGTCCCGTCACCGAGCAAGGGACTCCGGCCCCACAGCTGACACCCCCCCCACCCCCCCGCCAAGACGGGCGGCTCAAGGCCACCTCACGCTCACCTTTCAGAACCGGAAGGAGACGTCCCCTTACCTTGTCGGAGCTGGTGGTCATTGTCCTCGCTGTCCAGATGCTGAAGATCCTGATAGTCATTTGTCATGGTAGGGCTGGCTGGACCTGGGCCCAGGACAAGGCGGGGGTTAGGGCTGGGGCGGGGGCCCAATGGAGCCCCTTCTAAAGGATCAGAGGAAAACTTTCTCCCGTCCCCTCCCAGGCCTGACATCCAAACTTGATCCTCCGAAGTCCTCCCACCCGGCAACCCCGCCCCGCTCTTAGGTCCCCCTGGCTTTCTTCCCCTTTTACTTGCCGACAGTCTTGAGGTTGGCTCCTGGCTGAGCAGGTCCTAGGCTAAGAAGGGAGCTAAAGCCTGGAGCCTTGGGGTGCACGGACGGCCCTGGACGATGGGAGGGGACGGAGCAGGGTCCATACGAGGGCCCCGAGCACTGCGAGTCTGCGTGTCTGTGTCCCAACACTCAGAAGCTGGCATCCCCAGTGCCCGGGACTTTGGACAGTAAACAGAGGGGGAAAAGGATTTGGAACTCTGGACATGTGTGGAGTGGGAGTGGGGGATGGGTCCCCCCTGCCCTCCTCCCCAGGGAGGGGGGCTCTCCTGATCTGTCCCCCTCCCCCTCACACCCCTGCCAGTCACCTCACTAATTTCTGCAGGGTTTGGGATGGGGAGCCCGGCCAGGGGTGCACCCTGTCATTTCCTTCTGCCCCTCCCTCCTTTCACTTCCTGCTGCTACATTTCCCAGAATTGTTGGTGTTTCCAAATATCCCTGGCCAGGATCAGGGAGCCCCACACTCTGCTTTTGCCCAATCCGGGCTCTGACCCTGGTATCCGAGTCTGGGCCCCAGCCTCCCGTGGAGGCCCAGCGGCCAGGCTCTGCAGTTTGGGGCTCACTGGCTTCACTCTCCCGGGGAGCAAAGTCCTCCAGACAGTATGGGGGCGGTGGGGGGAGAGGCAGGAGAGCAGGTTTTCCCGCCCCAGCTGGGACTTGTGCCAACACGCTCCCATTGGCTCCTACTGTGTCCCCGGCTTCTCACCCGTGAACTCCTCTCGTGAACCCCAGAGCGCAGTCCCGTTTGCTGATGAGGGAACAGGCCCAGCAGGTCAGAGCTTATGCAGGGTTATAAGGTGCAAGGAAGGATCAGAGGGAGGTCTGGAGGGTAAGCCTCCCGACTCCCGGACCTGTGCTCTGGCCCCAAAGAACCCGGACTCTGTCCATCACCACGGCTGGGCCCTGGGGTCCCCGGGAAGCTGAAGTACAGACCCTCACAGCCCCACGGGGCATTCGGGACGAGTGTGTGGGTTCAAATTACGCTAGATTCGAAACTGGGCAATATTAAAGATGTTATTAGTCTCGCTTTAGGCCCCACAGGGAGAGGTGCGCAAACCCGATGTCACAGTCACAGAACCAGACTTTATCACGAGAATCTTACGTTACATGAGACCTTAGGAACGCGGTCCTCGCATGAAATACGAAGGGCCTGGGCACACCCTCGTCTGTGCCTGAAAAGCCCCCTGTGGTTTGCATGGCTGGGGCTGTAGCCAGTCCCCCTGGGGGCCACGGGGCTGTGAGCTTGGCATTCTCTGATATCATCACTCGCAACCTGTTTTATTCAGGCCAACAGACCTCCGATGCTTCAGGCGCAATAGCGGCTTCTCTTGCCGAAGCAACGACCGGGAGGCCGCTGGAGGGGGCTTCTGGGTAACGGAAATGTTCTGCTTCTCGGTCTGGACCCCGGTGGCATGGGTGGGTTCCACTGGGGAAACTGGGGAAAGCTGCGCACTTAGGACTTGTGCATCCCTCTGTTTGCAAGTTACCCTGGAATACAATGTTTCCGAAATCTGGTTTTTACCTATAACCACAATCCCCAAACCCAGGGATCATGGAGCCAGACGCACGGATCGGGGCTGGCAAATGCGTTCCAGAGAAATAGTGTTAGGACAGGAGTGCGAAGTGATAACACAGTGTGAAGAAAGCCAGACCAACCACACGATACACTGACCGACCGGGCCCCTAATTTACAAGCCAGCCTCCTGCAAGATCCCGGAGATGTAGTCCGCAGAAACTACAAAGCAGCCAAAAAGGAAAACTCTGCCACGGTGGTGGTGTGTTTATGCCGAGAATTCACCACCCCTTACGTTTATTCCTTTAATAATATCTATCTGGGGGGCTCCTGTCTGGCTCAGTCTGTAGAGCACGTGACTCTTGATCTCAGGGTTCGAGCCCCACATTGGGTGCGGAGCCTGCTTTGAAAAAAGAGAGTATGTATTTTTTTTTAATTTTTTTAAATTTATTTATTTGTCAGAGAGAGAGGGAGAGACAGAGAGAGGGAGCACAGGCAGACAGAGAGGCAGGCAGAGGCAGAGGGAGAAGCAGGCTCCCTGCCGAGCAAGGAGCCCGATGCGGGACTCGATCCCAGGACCCTGGGATCATGAGCCGAAGGCAGCCGCTTAACCAACTGAGCCACCCAGGCGTCCCGAGAGTATGTATTTTAAATTACGCAAGTTCTTCAGGAATATAGGGCGTCGTGTGTTAATTCTCTCCTGCTGAGTAACTAAGGAGCACAGACTTGGGGGCTTAAAACAACACCCGTTTATTAGCTCTCAGTCCCTCTGTGTCCTCTGCTCCATCTCACGCAGCTGAGTTCCTGGGGCTGGCAGGACTGGCTTCGTTAATGGAGGCGAAGGAGGAAAAGAACACGCCTGTAGCACATTCAGGTGGCTGACGGAACCCGGTTCCTTGCAGCTGTAGGACTGAGGTCCCTCCTTCCTTGCTGGCTGTGAGCCAGGGGCTGGCCTCCTCCCCTGCGGGCCACCCACCCTCCTTGTCACGTGGCCCCTCCATCTTCAAAGTCACCAACAGCACGTGGAATCGTTCTCTTGCTCCAGGTCTGACTTCCTCTATGCTTTTATTTTTTTTTTATTTTCATAAAGATTTTATGTATGTATTTCAGAGAGAGAGAGAGTGAGCACAGGCATGAGCGGGAGAGGGGTAGAAGGAGAAGCAGACTCCCGGGCGGAGCAGAGAACTCGACATGGGGCTCCATCCCAGGACCCTGGGTCGTGACCTGAGCCGAAGGCGGTTGCTTAACCGACTGGGCCTCCAGACGCCCTCCTCTACGCCTAGAGAAGCAGGTCAGATTTCATCAGCCGTTATGAGCAAGTGGCCCCGGGGAGAGGATGACAGCAGCACATAGGGGAGCGGGGGCCGCCCGGAGAGCCTTGGATGTCGGGCTGCGGATCTGGGAACACCATTAGGGAGCACGGTGGTCTCCCGTGGGAAAGGTGCACCCCAGGGGAGTCCCAAGATCCTCCGCTGGGAGTGTGGCAAGCAAACATTAGCACATTTATATACCTTCGTACCCCTAGTCTTCAGACTTCCACTCGGCGATGACAGGCGTCCGTGACTTGTCGCAGCAGGGGATCTATTCGAAGGCCCTGCCCCTGCGGGCCGGGAGTCTGGATAGAGCGGAGCCGCTGGCTTGGCTCTGGGGCGGGTGTCTCAGGAGGCTGGAGGCCAGAGGTCATCCTTATCCCAGGGCCCCTCTCCTTCCACTACTTTGACCAGGGCTGCGGAACCCGCTGCCAGGTGACTCAGTGGCCCCTTGGTGGAGGCTGTGGGCCAGGGCGGCCGAGCTCGCCATGCAGGCCTCCCCGCGGGGCCTGGGTCTCCCGACAACGTGGCAGCTGCCCCCCGCCCCCCGCCCCCAGCAAGGGATTCGGGAACCCACGACGGAAGCCACAGTTCCTTGCCCTCGGAGTTGACGCTCCCTCTGTCATTTCCGCTGTATCCCCGCACCGACCCAGGCCAGCCCCACGCGGGGCAAAGCACTGCCCTGTGCTGGGAGCTGACAATACTTGGAGGCCATCCTGAAGGCTGGCTACGTGTCTGGAATTGGTAAGCAGGTGAATGTATCTTGGGGGACATGTGCTTGACGTTTTACAAACGGGGCCCCTGAGCAACCATGTTCCAGATGCTGGCTCTGAGCTCCAAGCCCCACCAAGTTGCAGGCAGGGCAGATCTGTAAGTTCAACAGCGGCCTGGCCTTGGGGTGGGTGGCGGGTCTGAGGTGGGCTGCAGGGAGCTGGGCCCCGAGAATCTGGGAGGCAGGAGGCCGGAGAGGGAAGGTCCCAGGGGCAGGACTGGAGCAGAGGACGGGATCGGGCCGTGTGATGGCTGCACATGGGTGAGGATGGGAATTGGCATGGGGGGGGCCTCGGTGCAGGTAAGGGGGGTCCAGAAGCTTGCTGGAGACGGGTCTGGTGTCCACAGATGTGTCTGGGCTGGAGACACCAACGGGAGAGCCTTGAGGGTGGCCCAGGTGTGGCCCAGTGATGAGGCGCGCCTGGGAGACGCGGGGGGGAAGGAAGCAGCTGGGACAGTCCCTGCCAATGGAGGAAGCAGAAGGAAGATCCCCAGCACCGCCAGCCCGACAGGCTGACAACTGGGGCTGAGCCCAAGTGCCAGGCTCAGACCACCAGGGAGACAGGGAGAAGGGCCTCTGGATCATTGGGCTGAGTCGGGAGAAGCAAGTGCTTCTGTCAGGGGGGAGGCCCCAGAGAAGAGAAGGAAGGGCTGTGAAGGCTGGGGGTCCCCCAGGAATCAGAGCAGGGAAGCCGAGCAGCAGAATGAGGGCCACTCTCAGATCTGAGCCCCACTCGCCCTTATCTGGAGAGCGGGTTCAGTGCCCAGCTCAGAGGGTTATTGCCAAGGTTAAAGGAGAGGCTGGGTGAAAAGCACTTAGCATGGGGCCTGGGACGCTCTAGGTGCTCGGCACCTGCTAGCAATCTGGATCCTTCTTCTCATCACTAGAGCACAGCCTAGAGAGTTAGCCCCCCACCCCACCCCACCCCCAGGCCTGTGAATGCCGGGAAAGGGAGAGGCTGGGGTCAGGACAGCAGAGCACGCCTCTCCCCATCTCCCAGAGGGTGGTCAGCATCTCCCCTGGGATGGAACTGGGGGCCTGGCGTGTTGGCTGAGTGAAGGCGGCCCCTCCACTTCTGCGCAGAAAGCCTGGGGGGTGAGGCCCCTCACCCTTCGCCCACCCCCGCTCAGAGCACTTGCAAGTTTGGGATCAGCCTGCCTAGCCCTTGCCCCGGGCCCACTAGGGTCTGGACTGGCACTCACAGCGTCTGAATCCTGGGAGTAGGCCCGGGGGGGGGGGGGCGCGGTCTGCAAAGTCAGGCACCTGGAAAGCGTCTTCAAGAGGTGACTGAGCTGGGGCACCTGGGTGGCTCAGTGGGTTGAGCCTCTGGGATCGATCCCCGCATCGGGCTCTCTGCTTGGCAGGGAGCCTGCTTCCCCCTCTCTCTCTGCCTGCCTCTCTGCCTACTTGTGATCTCTGTCTGTCAAATAAATAAATAAAATCTTAAAAAAAACAAAACCAAAAAAACAGGTGACTGGGATGATGAACGGAAGGCTGCGTGCTGACTTTCGAAGGGGGCGCCTGTGGCTCCCCAAATCTAGGAGAAGCTGAGCAAGGCCAGAGGGGAGGTGAAGCAGGAGAGGCCTCGGGGTTGGGGGCTCAGTGTTGGGAGCTCCCACAAGGGAAAACGGTGCCCCCCCCACCCAGTCCCTGCTACTGGGCTAGAGAGAACATTCCCCGTCCTGGCTTCTCAGCGTTGGGTCAGCCAGGATTCTGGGACCCGGGACCTGCACTCCTCTTTCCCACTTTTATCTAGAGGCGTCCATTTAGAAAAAATTAAAACGCCCCATTCCCCGGTTTTACTGAGCTGAAGAACAGACCAAGAGGCCAAGGGCAATCATGGGTAGCGCTTCGTGGCGGGGGCGGGCTGTGCGCCGAGGACCTCACTGCGCGGGGCCGGGATGCCTCGCGGCGGTTTACTGCTCCCATTTGTGAGCTGAGAAGCGGAGGCTCCCACAAGTTGCACTCTGACCTCCGGCCAGAGGACCCCGCCACCGCGCCGCCCGCCTGGCTCTCTAGTGCCTCCTGCCGCGCCCTCGCCCCGGGCGCCCACCTGCCCCGCTCCCACAGCTTTGCAAGGCTCTATCCATCCCACGAGGGGCTCACGTCTCTGACCCCCTCCTCTCTGCCTCCTTCCCCCCAGCCCGCTCCACCCGTGACCTCCTTCTGTCCTCCGGCATCCCCTGCTTCTTCCCACCTCGCCCTTCCTTGCTCTCCAGCTGGCACACCAGCCGCCCCGGGCTTCCTCACCCTCCGGGCTGCAACTCAAGTGGTGTTCCAAGGAGACGCCTCCCTGAGCACCCCGTCTACACCAGCAAAGATGCGCACCGCGCTGCCACTATCTGCTTGCCGGGACCATCGTCATTCTCGTGATCTGCATTCCTTCCCTTCCTGTGGTCCGCGGTCCCCACTGCAAGGACCCCAGGGTCCCCGAGGGCCAGGACATCGCACTCGCAGCATTTCCAACGCTGCTTGGCACCCAGGGAGAGCCAAGTAAGTATTTGTTAAAAGAAATCGAGGGGGAGTGAAGAAGAGGAGTCGGGATTTGAACCCCGGTCCGCTTGGGAATCCAGTGCGCCTATCCACGCAAACATACGGTCTCCTTAGCCGGCCAGGGAAGAGCTCTTTATAGATTTGGAAGAGCACAAAAACTGCCAAAGTGCTCCCCTCTGAGGAGTATGTGGAATGAGATGGGGAGGGAACTTCTTTTTTTTCACCATATGCATTTCTATATTTATTTGAATTTTTATAAGGTACATGTACTCCTTTCATAATCTAAAAAGTGATGCATGCAGAATTAGGTGATTCTACCCCTTCTCAGTGAACTCTCCTTAACCCCTTCGATCCAGACGCGTTACCTGGCACACACCTTCCTCAGCTGATTTCTCCCTCCGGCCGATGGCTGAGAACATCAGCACAGCCTCAAACCATCTGCTCCTACGCAGAACCAAGCTAAAAGAAGGGTTATTTGAGAAACATTCTTGGAAGCAGTGCTTCTGGGCCCAGCAAGACATCAGAGTCACCTGGGAGGTTTCCTGAAGTGCAGACCCCTCCGCCAGGGGCCTGCCCCTGGGACTCAGTGGGCTGGGTTCTTTCGTTTAGAGCCTTCCCCAGAAGTTCATGTGGGGCGATCCCCCGATAGGATCACCAGATTAAATGACACTCCACTAGAGATCTCTACCGCACTCCTCAGATCAGCTCAGGCCCCGGGGTGGAATTTTGCATCCAACTCTTAACAACTTCTGCACTGTTCCGGGCTTAACCATCTTGACTCTAGTACCCGCCACCCCCCCCTTCCCCTCATCCTTCCCCGTTGGGGGCCCTGGGTCAGAGGGAGCCAGCAATGGCTCATCAATGCTGCAACTGAGGTCCTCCTGGCAGCGGCCTCTCGAGCATGTGAACAGCGGCAGAAGCAAAGCCAAGAACAGATGCCCCACGAAACTGCCTCTGAGAAGCTTCAGTGAGGCTCAGGATCCAGGAAAATCTGACTTCCTCAAAGAACCAGAGCTTTTTTCCTCCTTTATAAGAAAGAACTAGGTAACGGACCATTTCCCTTTTAGCCCTGTCTACCAGGAAGCTCAGAGATGGTATTTTCCCTCATACCTACTGCATCCGCTCTGGCTTTTTTTTTTTTTTTTTTTTTAAATCTTTGGTCTCGTTCCATTCTCCTACCTGATTATTGGCAAAGCTGCTTTGAATCTTTCTATAGAGATGGGACATAAAGAAATCCAATAAACATTTACACAGCATTTCTCATCAACAAATCTGTTAACATCACTGCCAGAGCCCAGCTCTGTCCACAACTCTATGAACCGGAACCAAGAAAGTTCCCTCCACATTTTCCTCTCGAGAGCCTCGTGCTGCCACAGACAGCCCAGGGGAGTGATCAGGGCCGGGCCAAGTTGCTTCAGGGACCCTATGCCGGTCTTTCCAGGTCTGTCAGTGACTTTGGGCAGTGCCTCCAGCCCTTCCCAGGCCCATACTTCACTACTGACTCGGGGTCCCTGGTTTCGGGGTCCCTCCAAGGCCCCTTTCAGGGCGCTCTCCCCTCTCTGGGCTGCCGTGAAGAAGGGTCTGACTCCCAGACCCGTCCCTACACTCCCACCCTGACTCCCTCCTCACCCGTGTCCCAAATAACCAGGCCACACACCAGGTTTCAAGTATCTGTCTCTTCCTTTCACTCTCTCAAAAGAAAAAAATAAATAAATTGCAGAAGGCGGCAGCATTTCCAGTCTTCCCCTGGCTCCCAGACGCCCGACCCCCAACCCTTGCCCCCCACCCTCCCTCCCACTCTCCCACTCCCTAGACCCATCCCTCCCCGTTCCCAAAAATAAAATAAAATAAAATAAAATAAAACAAAGTAAAATAAAAAGTAAATCCCAGGGAAAAAAAAAAAGCCACAGTTAGACCTTCCACTCATGCAAACCGGCAAAGAAAAAAGGTGGGGGGCATGTGGAAGGCAGGGGGCCCACAGGAGCGTCCCCCCACTTATCCCCCCAAAAAACCACCTTTAAGAAGAAAAAAAAAAGGGAAAAAATAAATGCTAAACCAAGGGACCTGGGGAGTTCTGATGGGGGCAGGGGGACCCCATGCCTTGCCTCAGGAGGGACAGGAGGCCTGTGGCCCTGCATCCCTGCATCGGGGTGCTCCTTGAGGGGGGCCCTGACTTCTGGAATGTGTGTGGGAGAAGGTGGGGAGGGCAGGCGGCCCCCGCTGGGCTGTGTGTGCGTTGGGGGAGGGCAGGGGCTCCGGTCCTCAGGAGCACAGGCTCGGGACCAGGAGCCTGGCTCCCCCCCCCCAGACCCCAGGTTCCCGGGGTTCCGGAGCCCAGTTCTGGGGTGCGGGGATACATGCAGGGGAGTGTCCCCCCTCCAGGGCTGGATCCAGTTAGAAAGGAAATAAATAAGAAGGGATGGGAGGGAGGCTAGGGGGCGCGAAGGGCTTGGGCAATTCAGTCCAGACCAAGGGGCCCGCGGGAGGGAGGCGGGGCGAGTCCAGGCCACGCCAGGGCCGGAGTCAGAGTCTCTCTCGGGCCGGGACCCAGATGTAGGGGCCTGAGAGGTCCTCGATGACACGCTTCACCTTGTGGTAGATCTCCTCAAAGCTGTCGCCCTCCACGATGGCTGGGGGCGGGGGAGGGGGGCAGGCAGTGAGGCCGGACCCCCCCGAGCAAGGGAGCAAGGGTCCCCGCCCACGGGGGCCTCTTCCCAGCGCCCCGGGCGGCCGCGGCCTCACCTGAGAAGCACTCTGTGAACTCCTGCTCCAGCTTGGTGGCTCTGTCGAAGGCTTTGCGGGCTTGCTCCTCCGTGATGCGCTTATTGATCTCCCTGCAGACAGCCAGAGGCGGCACCTGAGCGGCCCCCACCGCCTCTCGCTGCCCGACCAGGGCCCCATGCACACCGCTCTCTTCTCATCCGGAGCCCGCAGCCCGAGACACAGCTCCTGACGGCCTCCGGGGCCAGGACGGCCACCCCCCGGGCCCTCCACTACCCATCCCCGCCTGGTGGGGCCGCTCCGGGGACCTCTCAGAGCTTCATCCTTCCTGCCTTCGGCCTGGGGGAAGGCACTCAGACCCCAGCTTCCCGCAGACCCGAAGGCCCAGCTCGGCCCAGCAGGGGTCTGCCTCAGGGGCTGCTGGGAGCTGTAGTCCTGGCCAGCCCCAGGTGGGAGAGGAAGGGAAAGGCCTGGGATTCCCTGTGTGCTCTGGGCTCCAGCTCCGGGGGCAGATCCCCCTGCAGGGCTGCTGGAGCTGCTGTCCCGGGCACGGAGGGGAGAGGTCAGCAGAGGCCCTCTGAGGCCCAGGGCCACAGGTGTGGGGGCTGAGGGGAGGCCCCCTGGGACCATACTCACAGCACATTCTCCAGGGAGCGGGGGCGGATGAAGATGGCGATAGGGTGCAGGTGGGCCGCCTGCAGCCGCCGCACGGCATTGGCCGAGACATCGAGGATGCAGTGCTTCCCCTGGGGGCAGGCAGGGTGGGCGGAGGGGGGCCGGCAGGTGGCGGGCAAGGACAGACAGAGGTGCCGGGACAGGACACAGGACACAGGACGTGGAAAGGTGGGGGATGGGAGGTTGGCCAAAGGGGCAGTGACATGGATGTGAAAAGACAGGTGAGCAGGGAGTCAAGGTGGGAAGGGGTTACGGACAGACAGAGTGAAAGACAGAGAGAAAAAGGAAGGGACAGACGGAGAGGGAGGGGAGAAGCCAGCACAGGAGGAGGAGGGTGGAGGAAAGGAGGGAGGAATGAGGGACAAGGGGTGGGGGGCAAGACAGGACAGAGCAAGGCCAGAGGGGCGGGGCAGGGAGCAGGGTGGTGTGTGAAGGGCGGAGGGCAGGAAAAGGAGAGAGTAAGGGGAAAGGAGAGAGGAAGTAGGATGGGGGGGCAGAAAGGACAGACAGATGGAAGAAACAAGGAGAGACAGGTGGAAGGGAGGAGAGGCAGATGGAGAAAGGAGCCACGGAGGGACAGAGGGCAGGGTGAGGGGCAGTGGGGGGAAAATGGAGGCAGCAGAGGAGCAGGAGAGGGGGGGTGCAGACCCCGGGAACAGGCCAGGGCAAAGGGCCACAGGGGAGCGGGACAGAAGGAGGGACCAAGTTGGGGAGGCCAAGCCACCAAGGGCAAGGCCGGAGGAGGAGAGGCAAAATGGGGCAAGGAGGAGGGAAGGGGAGGAGAGGGGACAGATGGTGGCAAGGAGTTTGGGGTCAGGAAGCAAGCGAGGGAGGGAGGCAGGGGGAGCAGGCAGTCAGACAGAGTGGCCCAAGAGGAGAAGGAGGAGGGAGTGGAGACCCAGCGGGGAAAGAGACAGAGAGAGAGAGTTAGAGAGAGCTGGGGAAGGCCATGGGGTAGGGAGAGGGGAGAAGGAAGAGGCTGGGTGCCCGCGGGGCCTACCTGCTCGGCCACCTCCCGCACGGACTGGACGCTCGTCCCATAGAGATGGCTGTTGTACTGGCCGGCCTCGATGAACTTGTGCGCCTGGATGTCCTTCTCCATCTTCTCCCGGGAGGACACGAAGTGGTAGTCCCGGCCATCGATCTCATACTCCCGCTTGGGCCGCGTGGTATCTGCCAGGAAGTCATGCCACCCCCCAAAGATCTAACCATCCCTCCAGCCTAAAGCCTGCCAGCACCCACCACCACAGCGCCAGCTTGGGGGCTGCTGGGGAGACCACGACTGCGGGGTGGGGAAGGGCAGCAGCACCGCCCCCAGCCCCCGCCGGGGCCCCTGCCCGGGTCCCCGACCTGGAACGCGGCTGTGGAGCATGAGGGCCGGCTGAGAAGCACCCCTGCTCTGGGAACCCCGCGTCCTCCTGCACCCCAACCTCTGCTGGCCGCTCTGCCAGAGGCCCCGCCCCCAGCCCCCGGCCCCGCCCCCACCACCCCGCCCCGCCCCCCCCCTGCCGTGCTCACGGGGCACACAGGATCCGAACTTGTCGGGGAACTCGGAGAGCAGGTCATCGTTGGCTCGGTCCTTGGTGGGCCCCAGGATGATGATGGGGCGAGCGTAGTGAACTGAGGACGACAGACGGCCGGCTGAGGCGGACCGCGGGGCGCGGAGCGGCCGGGCCTGGGACTGGGGACTGGGGGCCGGGGGCTGGGGGCCTTACCTTCCATCTGCGTCACCGTCTCGTAACTCAGAACGGAGTCTTCTCGACCTAGTGGGAGGCAGGGCATCTGCGAGGGGCTCTCAGACACGGCCCTCGGGGGCCCCGTATCACCTTCCAGAGCATATGGAGAGCTCAGTGCTCCCTCACCCGGGCCGGCCCAGCTGACCCCACCTACCCTGTGATCCAGAGCTGGAGCCCCAGTCCTGCGAAGAGAGAGCAGGCCGCGTGGTCGGAGCGCCGCCCCGCCACGAGGCCCCGCCCCTCCCTCCAAGCTTACTCCCCCCACCTACCTTGGCCTTTAACCTTGACCACTCCCGCCGTTCAACCCTGTGGGACATGGAGGGAAGGGAGGGTAGGGAGATGGCACGGAGCCCTGCTCCAAAGGCTCGCAGGAGGGTCGGTGCCCAGCAGACGGACCTCCAAGGAGTCACAGAGCAGGCCCAGGCCCTCCCCGCTGCCCCCCCAGCCCCACCCCAGGGGCCTCTGGGACCTGAGCGCCCGCAGCAGGAAGCCTACAGGCCCCAGGAGTCTCACCGCCGTTTGCTGGGGATGAAGCCGATGTCATCGGTCTCGCTGTCCGAGTGGACCCGCCGCGCCTGCCACCACTCCTCGTCGCTGGCGTCGATCACATGCAGCACGTCCCCGAAACGGAAGCTCAGGGCCTGGCTCAGGAAGCCGCAGTCCTTGGTTTTGTCATAGTCAAACAGGGCCCTGGAGGGTGGGCAGCCAGCGGTCAGAGATGGGTGGAGGCCCTGGTCGCCCTGAGACCCTGCCAGGGCCCCCACGCCAGGGCTCTGCAGCCGAGCCCCGTGGCCGACAGCCCTCCCACCAGGGTCGCGGACTGCGGGGAACCCACAGTGTGTGGACCGCAGTCCGCAAAGCCCATGCAGAGGACAGCCACAGGGGTGAGAAAGAAAAAGACCAAAATTCCGGCCAAGCCAAGGAAAGGAAGGACCATCAAGTCAGCCGCAGGGCTGAAGAGACAGTCTGGAACCCCCGGGAGCCAGCGCAGAGCGAGCCGGGGAGCCCCTGGAGTCCAGCAGGGAGGGAAGGGCCAAGCCAGACCCGCCGGGAGGCAGGAGTGGGGCGGACGTTAGCGGCACCAGTCAGCGAGCGAGGAACACTGGTTCAGCAAGACCGAGAACCCAAGGACACGGAGACCGCGGGGAGCCCAGTTCGGGACGTGCTGAGTGTGAGACGCCCGTGGGACATCCCAGGGGAACGTGTCCAGAAAGCAGATGGCCAGAAATGCAGGTCTGGACCCGCGGGAGGAGGTCAGGCCAGAGCGGACCGCGCTGGGGACAGCTATAGCCTCGGCAGGGGAGGGGGGAGGCCGTGCGAGCCGCGGGACAGGAGCCCAGGGCGGGGAGGGCTGAGGGGGGCGAGGAGCCACGGCGCCCACGGTAGTCCACACAGCCCCAAGGCCCCTGCTCCGCCAGCCAGTGACCTCTGTGTCGCCGGACTGTGGAGGTTCTAGGCGGAGGGCCGGGGTGACCGGGCCAGAAGGCACGAGGGGTACTCGGCACGGAGACTGCGTTCCAGGGGCTACGGGTGTTTCAGACGCCAACTGAGGCCGCAGAGCCCGCCAGCAGCGGCAGAACGTGGGCCCGGCGGGGGAAGCGGGAGGCAGGCAGGGGTGGGGGCGGAGAGCAGAGAACCAGGAGGGGAGCAGCCGGGGGAAGCGTCGGACCTGATGTAGAAACCCCGTTTGGGGTTGCTCCGCAGGGAGGCGGTCCCCGAGCCCAGGCTGCTGTTCATGAGCTGCTCCCGAAGGTCATGGATCTTGGCCTCAAATCGGCTGTACTCTGGGGAAGGACCAGAAGGTTCCTGAGCTCTGGCCCGGGCCCGCCGCCGCCGCCGCCGCGGGACGCCGTTCCCACGACCATCCTCGCCCGCACAGCGCGGACCTTCAGGCCTGGTACCTTCTGGTTTATACTGAGCGATGATGGTGACCGTCTGCCCCGCGTTCTTCAAGGCGATGGCCGCCTGCTCGTGGCTGGCACTGCGGAGGTCGACGCCGTTCACCTAGGGAGAGGGGAGCGGCTGAGCGGCCGCGGCTGCGGGCCCGGCTCCGGCCCCAGGGGAGCAGGGCGCAGGGCCGGCCTTCCCTCACCGAGAGGATCTGGTCCCCCTTCCGCAGCTCCCCGCTGAGGTCCGCGGGGCCGCCCGCCAGGATGAAGGAGATGAAGATGCCCTCGCCGTCCTCGCCGCCCACGATGTTGAAGCCCAGGCCCGTGGAGCCCCGGTGGATGACGATCCGTCTCGGGTCCCGGGGCACGTCCTCCTCCCCCAGCAGGTCCTTGGCCACCGGGGAGTAGCGCCGAGGGGAAGTCGGGGTCATGGCCGTGGGGTAGTCGGTACCCAGGTAACTGCTGTGACTAATCTCGTTGTCCAGGTGCTGGGAATAAGCTGGAAGAAGACGTGGGAGGAGGCGTGGGACCGAGCCTGGGGAAGGGCAGCGCCCACCAGCCCACCTTCTCCCTCGGGAACCAGGGGAGCAGACTCAGAGGGAGACAGGATTTCGCCAGGGCCCAGCCACGGCGAAGGGGGCGTCCCATCCCAGCAGTGCTGGGGGGGCTGGAATTCACAGGCTGTATCAGGGGCTGGTTCTCCGAGGGGGTCGTCCATTTGAGGGTTACATGTCCTGGGTGTGCCCGGGGTGGTCAGGTCAAGGGGACCATGAATACCAGGCCTTGGGGGTTTTCTTTCAGGTTCTGTTTCTCAAATCTCTTAATCTATAAAATCCCTCTCTCTCTCTCTCTCTCTCTCCCTTTTTTTCCTTCTCTTGGCCATCATTGGTTGGGAAAACTAGGTCATTTGTCTAATAGAGTTTCCCACTTTCTATTAGGCAGATTCTAATGGGGAAATCACGGCTGGCATCTTTGATGGTGTTAACATATGCCTGTTTCTCCTGTAAGCTGGTGATTTGTTCTAGAGACTTCGACAGACTCTAGTTCCATTTTTCTTGGCACAAACACTTCGTAGGCGACGTGGTAGGAAAAAAACAGCTATGCGGCAGGAGGCAAAACTATCTGGTCGTCTTAGGTGAGACTAACTGGCAGGTTCAAGGTGTGGCCAGCTGACCCCCTCGTTATTATCTCCCTGGCAGGCTTTCACCAAGGAGCTTGAGTGGCCACTGCCGGCCACTGCCTGGTTCTGCTTTTTTGCTGGGGACAGCAAAATTGGATATTCTACTTTTTTTTTTTTTTTTTTTTTTTAAAAAGATTTTATTTTATTTATTTATCAGAGAGAGAGCAAGCGAGTGAGCAGTCACGCAGGTAGAGACGGAGAGAGAAGCAGGCTTCCTTCGGAGCAAGGAACCCGATGCGGGACTCGATCCCAGGACCCTGGGATCATGACCTGAGCCAAAGGTAGCAGCTTAACCAACTGAGCCACCCAGGCGTCCCATCTACTTTTTTTTTTTTTTTTTGGAGGAAGGAGCACTTATCCGGAGGAATCACGCTACAAAAAAGAACCTTCCCTTGGGCCGCCTGGCTGGCTCAGTCGGCAGAGCATGCGACTCTTGATCTAGGGGTTGTCAGTTTGAGCCCCACATTGTGTGCAGAGCCTAGTAAAAAATAAATAAATAAAAAATTAAAAAATGGGACGTCTGGGTGGCTCAGATGGTGAAGCCTCTGCCTTCGGCTCAGGTCATGATCTCCAGGGTCCTGGGATGGAGCCCCGCATCGGGCTCCCTGCTCAGCAGGGAGCCTGCTTTTCTCTCTCTCCAATAAATAAAAATCTAAAAAATAATAGTAATAAAAATAAAAAGCATTTGTCTTTATCAACCGTTTGGTAATTCTGACGTGTATTTTGTCTGAAAACGCGAGTAGACACGCCTCCTTCTCT
Organism: Mellivora capensis; assembly: GCA_004024625.1. Lineage (NCBI taxonomy): Eukaryota > Metazoa > Chordata > Mammalia > Carnivora > Mustelidae > Mellivora > Mellivora capensis. The sequence continues at coordinate 1,607 of PISX010026526.1, read as the reverse complement.
CCCCGCATTTGCCAGGTGTCCTAACGGAGGGGCCCCCCGCACCCTCCAAGGGTGCCCAGTTATTCTCAAGCAACATTATGATCTCATAGACTTTCATATGGTGAGTGAGTTCTGACTGACTCGCCAGTAAGAGCCCTCCTGGGTCTTTGACACAACCCGGCAATCTTGGCTATCCCCATTGCTTTCTAGGCCAAGACTGAGAACTGGCCCCTTCTTCAAGGAGCCTCGGTCCCTCTTGGTAGGATAACTACCATTCATCTCGTTAAAGAAAACATGTGTGTTCCTGGTTTACTACACTTTCACGTGAAAGCAGAAGCTGAATTTGCTCGTCTTTTCCCAGCGTTAGCTGAAACGAGTTTATGATGTTACTCCCTCGATTGTTGAATACAACGAATCGTATTAAAAAGTTTCCCAATGGGACGCCTGGGTGGCTCAGTCGGTTAAGCGGCTGCCTTCGGCTCAGGTCATGATCCCAGCGTCCTGGGATCGAGTCCCACATCGGGCTCCTTGCTCGGCGGGGAGCCTGCTTCTCCCTCTGCCTCTGCCTGCCGCTCTGTCTGCCTGTGCTCGCTCTCTCGCTCTCTTTCTCTCTGACAAATACATAATTTTTTTTAAAAAGTTAAAAAGAAAAAGTTTCCAATACATGGGGTGCCTGGGTGGCTCAGTGGGTTAAAGCCTCTGCCCTCGGCTCGAGTCATGATCCCAGTGTCCTGGGATCGAGCCCCGCATCGAGCTCTCTGCTCAGCGAGGAGCCTGCTTCCCCCTCTCTCTCTGCCTGCCTCTCTGCCTACTTGTGACACCTCTCTCTCTCTGTCAAATAAATAAATAAAAATATTAAAAAAAAAAGTTTCCCAATACAAAACCACCTTAAGTTTTTCTGGAACAAACCCCACTTTGAGACAGTGTAATTCCCCCGACCTGCTGCTGTATTTGGTCTATGACTGTGTCCCTAGAAACTTCCACGTCTCTATTCAGAAGGAACATGGGGCCTATGTTTTCCTTCTCTGATGTTACCTTTGTGACCATTTGAAATGCCCTCACATGACAAAAGGTGAACTTTTTTAAATCTTTTTTCTTGCTCAGCAGGAACGTAAGAATTATCTATTTCCTGAAAATTTGAAAAAATGAGCCACAAAACTGTCTGGCCCTTGTGCCTCCTGGGGAAGAGACCACGGACGGTCTTTTCTAGGTCCTCCGCGGTGACTGATCTTTCCATCTCTACTCCAACCACAGAACAGGAGAGAGAGTTTCTATCTGGCGGTCACCGGGATGTCCCGGGGGGTCACCGGGATGGGCCGTGGGGAGCTGTGAGGGGTGGAGGGCGCTCACAGGTCGTGATGTCTGGGGGAGCGTAGCTGTCACTCAGGTAGGCGTTGCTGGGCTTGGCCACCTTCAGGTAGACCACGTCATACGTGTTCTTCAGGGCTGCCACAGCGTCCTCGTGCATGACATCCTCCAGCCCCACGCTGTTGACCTGGGGCCAAGGATGGAGAGCTCAGACGGAGCCGGAGACACCCCCGAGACAGCCGCGCCTTGGGCACGGCGATGCGGAGGCCACGGCCTGCCCGGGGCCGGGAGGCGAGCCCCAGGTGCGGGCCGGCAGAGGG
>PISX010026525.1:0-24358 GCA_004024625.1 Mellivora capensis | reverse complement strand
TGAACTCTAGATCTGACATATTCCCAATGTCTGTATTGATTAGGTCCCTAGCCTTTGGTACTGTCTCTTGTTCTTTTTTTTGTGGTGAGTTTTTCCGCCTTGTCATTTTTTCCAGATAAGATTATATGAAGGAGCAAATAAAATACTAAAAGGGTGGCAAAGACCCTAGGAAAATGCCCTTTACAGAAAAAATTGAATTGACTGCAAGACTAAAGAATCATGGGGAGAAAGCCATGAATTCCGCGCATTGCTTTCTCCTCCTCTGGAGTTCCACTGCCCTTCTTGTTAAGTGAACTTGGTCTTGGCTGGATTTCTTTTGATCTTCTGGGGGAGGGGCCTGTTGTAGTGATTCTCAAGTGTCTTTGCCCGAGGCAGAGCTGCACCGCCCTTACCAGGGGCCGGGCTGAGTAATCCGCTCGGTTTCGCTTTCGGGAACTTTTGTTCCCTGAGCGCTTTCCGTAGAGTCCGGAGGACGGGAATGAAAATGGCGGCCTCCTAGTCTCCAGCCCGGAAGAGCTTAGATTCGGGGCTCCACTCCTCAGAGAAAAGCCCTGGCCCACTCACGTCTCCCTCGCCTCTGGCCGCGCTCTGAGCTCACCCAGCCTGCGACCGGTTCAAGGTAACCCCGAGCTGAGAGCTCACTCCGCAGCTCTGTCTCTGTAGCCGGCTTCCCGCTCCGATACCTGCTAGCTCTGCGACACTCAGACACCCTTCTGTGACCCTGCGGGACCTGGGGCCACGCTGACCCCGCGTGGGCTTCACCCCAGTTTAGCCTCTGGAGCGATGTCCCTCCGTGGAGCAGCCTTTTAAAAGTCCCAATTTAGTGCTCCGTTGCTCTGCTGCTTGCCGGGAGCCGGCCCCTCCCCCGCGGTCTATCCTCCCGTCGCTTTTGATTCACTTCTCCGCCGGTCCTACCTTTCAGAAAGTGGTCGATTTCCTGTTTCCAGAATTGCTGTTCTTCCTCTCTTCGATCTCCCGTTGAATTTGTAGGTGTTCGCAATGGTTTGATAAGCTATCTAGCTGATCTCCTGCTACCCGATGTCGTCTCAGCTGCTACTTCTCCGCCATCTTGCTCCTCTCCTTCTCCATGATATGTTTTTAAATAAGATACGAGCATATAGACCTGGAAATGTAGATATATGACTGGATGTAACTGGGGCCAAATTGAGGTCATTATTATATGGTAGTATCAGATGATGCTTTTTATTTGTCCCTTTATAGTTTTGTATTTTTCCAGTGGTTATATCCATAACTGTTAAAATTTTTTAAAAACAGCATCATGGGCGCCTTGGTGGCTCATTCGTTAAGTGTCTGCCTTTGGCTCAGGTCACGTTTTCAGGATCCTGGAATAGAGCCCCACATCAGGCTCCCTGCTCAGCAGGAAGCCTGCTTCTCCCTCTCCCACTCCCCCTGCTTGTGTTCCCTCTCTCGCTGTGTCTGTGTCTGTCAAATAAAATAAAATCTTTAGAAAAAATAAAAAATAGCATCATATACCAAAAGAGAATGGCAGTCCGTTTTGGAAATTTTGCTTGCATTTAGGAATATAACGCTTAGGGGATTTGTGGCTAAATTTTAGAAGTATTCAGGGTCTGGTCTCTGGTTTCTGGTCTCTGCCTAAGAATATAGCCTTGCTGTGTGTTAAGTTAGCTTGGGTTTCCCAGAAAGCAAAGCCTGAGGTATAACCTTATATTTTACTACTTTTTTTGGAGTATAATCCTAAGGAAGTTGAGAAGCAGAGTTGGGTGAAAGGAAAACGAGTTAGTGAACTTGAGAGAGCAAGGTTGAGTTATTGAGTTAGCCAATGATGCTTAATGTTGATCAATTTCAAAGAACTTCTGGGAGTTCTGTGTATTATTGTACATTCAGCACATTTCATCCAGGAGGAGGAAAGGGGAATTTATCTTTGGTCTACTTTTCTCATTAGTTAAGGATTCAGCCCACTGGCATTAACTGCTTACATTTCTCCATTGTGCTGTGAAGGCTTCATAATGGTTTAGTGACACTGGAAGCCTGGGATGGGAGGTGAGAGGTATAGAAGCATGAAGGAAGGCACAGTTGTGTTATGAAGTCATTTGATTGTGTCTGGTGTTGCAAAAACTTCTGGTAATACTTTCATTTAACCTCTATCACTTACAACTTCAAATACATTATAGGTATTACCATGAATTTTCAGAAAACCTACCTGTTGTGGAGATAATACTTTTGAAGTATACGTAATTCACATCAAATCAGGAAATAAGGCAGGATCCAATAGTATACTTTGACTTTTGACTGACCTATTATATATAAAATGTTATTTTACTCAGAAAAGATATTATTTATCATTTTACTTCATTTAAATTTATAATATCTTGGGTATTATCAAAATTATTGTAATGACATCTGCCCACCCATGTTATCACCTAAATATGTTCATTTCTGACCAAATGTATATTTTATTTGTTTATAAAAATTTTAATGATTTTAAGTAACCATGATAAAATTTAGGCATCTAATTTTCAAAATAGTGGTAGATTTTGCAACAGTTTGTAAAATATACCCTATCTTTGGGAATATAGGGTAGAGAATCAATAAATATCTTTAAATAGCTTTTGAGTTTATGGTCTTTCAAATTACCTGTGTATTTTTTTTTTTGGTTCTCTAGATCATGTCTGTTCTCATTTTTAATATCCAAATCAATAGGAAAGTATAAAACATTATTTGATTAATTTAAAAATTCCTCTACCTACTTTCAGTGGATTTTGGTAGTGAATATTATTGTAGGAAACTGACAGTTATGGTTTTTCTACCAATTAATTATAGTGTCTTGGCCAAATGTATACTCTTTGTGTTTGAGTTTCTCATCTGTAGAGTATTAATCGTAATATCTGCCATACACATCTACCTCATAGAAATGTAGAGAAAAATCAAAGTATGTATATGAAAGTACATGTCAATTTCTCTAGGGCATAGGCTATATTTTATTAATTACTGCAATCCATCATGTCATTCAGTATGTATTTATTTTCAGTAAATCACTATGAAAATAAATCACTATGGTTTTTCACTTGGTTTTTTGGATACTTAATATTATTTTTAAGTGCTTTAAATAGTGTAAAATTCTCAAGAAAATGTCCTTAAAACATCTTTTACTTCCATTTGAATTGAATCTTTACTTTTTTGATGTGATAGTATGTGGATGGGAGAGATACTATGAAAGCACATTAAAAAAATCTTCAGAAGTATTATACATATACATTTTGTATTATACATATACAAACAAAAGAAAACTTCAGAACTATTATACATATACATTTAAGATACTTGATGACTGAGCACCTGGATGGCTCAGTCGGTTAAGTGTCTACGTTTGGGTCAGGTTGTGATCCTGGAGTCCCGGAAGCGAGCCCCACATTGGGCTCCCTGCTCAGTGGAGGATCTGTTTCTCTCTCTTTCTCTGCTCTCCACCCCCCCCAACTTGTGTGCACGTGCTCTCTCTCTCTCTCTCTAATGAATAAATAAAATCTTTAAAAAAAAAAGATCATGATGACCGATTTAGGTGTTACAATGTTACAGATATAGGTGAAGTGAAATAAGGAAATTTATGTGTTCATGTAAATCATGAATTTTCAGCCTGTAAACTTGTTCATGTGGTTTAGATTGTGCTTAGTAAATAGAAATAAATGGTAATTTTACTTATTTTAACTGTGTCCTTTTTGATTGAAGTGCTGGACTGATTAATTATTTTAGCTTGAAAATAATGTAACAACTTTTTATAGAGTTTTCTTCTTAACTTTTCACAGGTATTATTCTGCTCTAAAAACTATGGAACAATTAGAGAATGTTTTTTTCCCCCGAGTTAGTCAGTACCGGTTTTGTCAGCTAATGATAGAAAATCTTCCTAAACTCCGTGAGGATATTAAAGAAATCTCCATGTCTGATCTCAAAGACTTTTTGGAAAGCATTCGAAAACATTCTGACAAAATAGGTGAAACAGCAATGAAACAGGTGAGATTAAAAAGGTAAATTTTAATTTAATGTTATTCAGTAGTCTAAGTTAGAGAATATATCCAGAATTTACTTGTTTTTAGTTACATAAAATGCTTATTTTTGTTTAGTTTTATCTTTTTCTTATCTTTCCTGAACTTTGTTTAGAATGGATTTAATCAGCATTTTCTTTTGGTTTGCAGCTATTCCATATTTAAGTAAGGTCAATCTAACTTGACTCACCGGCCTATTCGTCTCTTGGGAATCTTCCTGTGAATTCTGTTAACTTGTGCCAGCAGTCAAATTTGGTATAAAATTAGCTGAACCATGGAGGCCACAGAGGCAGATGGGATTCCTTTTATCCTAATGTTCTAAATTGCTCTCTCTAAAAGTATTATCTTTGAATTAACTCCTACAGGTCAATAATGAAAAGTGGACAAGATTTGGCAGATATAAAGTTAATGTACCTACCTTTTGAATCAGCAGTTCTTCTCCTATATAATTCCAATGAGAAATAAAGAAAACATGTCCTTGTGATGTTCATACCAGTTTTATTCACAGCTTGCCCCAAACTGGAAACAACCCAAATGGACATCAAAAGGGAATGGATATACATATTGTGCTATATAAAAACAATGGAATATTACTTAGCAATAAAAAGGAATGAAATTACTGATATGTATAACAACAAATATTAATCTCCCAGACATTGTGCTGAGCTATAGAAGCTGGGCGCAGAAAAGCAGATTGTGTTACTCCATTTATATTGCAGTTCTAAAGCAGGTGAAACTAATTAAAGTGAAAAAAATCAGAGCGGTGGTTACCTCTGGGTGGGGCAGTTGTCTGGGAAGAGACACAAAGGGGCTTTCTGAGGAGATATAAATGTTCTGGTATCCTACTAGTCCAAATTGTACAGTTAAGATCTACACATTTCATTGTATATAAATCTGACCTCAAAGTTGTAAAAAATAATTGGTGTGTGTATAGTGTATGTATGTGTGTGTGAAGTGAGCAGGTAAAAGTACATAGATGAACAAGAATGTATAGATATTAATTATTGAAGGTAGGTGATGAGTACTTGGGGGTTGATTATATTAATCTGTATTTGAAATTTTCAGTAATAAAAAGTAATAAAAATAAAAATTTTAAAATGATTGTAACTTAAAACTTCTGAGTTAGTTAAAACTCCCAATAATCACAGTGTTATAGAAATAAAACAGTGTTCAACCTGCTTTCTAACCCCCAATTTTTTCCTAAAGTATTAGAAACTACTTTAGAGAAGCTTCAGGGTATGGCAGGGTGGGGCAGAGGGAGATGGGCAGGGTAGGACCTGAGCAGAAAGCCACAGAGGGTACTGCAGGCATGACCTTCTCTTCCTTCTCTGGCCAGGGCTTCCTGAGAAAATTTTATTTTACTTTATTTTATTTTTTTTAAAGATTTTATTTATTTATTTGATAGAGAGAGACACAGCAAGAGAGGGAACACAAGCATGGGGAGTGGGAGGGGGAGAAGCAGCCTTCCTGCCAAGCAGGGAGCCCAATATGAGGCTCCATCCTAGGATCCTGGGATCGTCACCTGAGCTGAAAGCAGACACCCAACAACTGAGCCACCCAGGCGCCCCTGTTTTATTTTCTTTTTTTTTTAATTTTTTATTTTTTTATTTTTTAAGATTTTATTTATTGATTGATTTGACAGACAGAGATTACCAGTAGGCAAGAGAGGCAGGCAGGGAGAGAGAGGAGGAAGCAGGCTCCCCGCGGAGCAGAGAGCCCGATGCGGGGCTCGATCCCAGGACCCTGGGATCATGACCTGGGCCGAAAGCAGAGGCTTTAACCCACTGAGCCACCCAGGCGCCCCTATTTTATTTTCTAATTAAAGAAATATCAGAGTGTGTATCAGAGTGTGTCACAACAAGGAAATTAAAAAATTCAGTATAGGAACTTCCTCCCTACTTTAACTTCTTAAAGAATTATCTATAAATCAGATAATCTCCATTATATTTCTATTAATTGTTTCAGCTTTGCACAGTATTCTATGTCAATTTGTTTAATAGATTTAAAAAATTTATGGAGTAAATTATTTACCTTAAAGATATATAGATTTTGAAAATTCTTTATCAGGATCGCTTTAATAATAAATGAGAACCATATGCAATAATGTAGGACTTGTATGATAATTTTTTTTAAAGTTGCTTATTTATTTATTTATTTTTAATTTTTTATAAACATATAATATATTTTTATCCCCAGGGGTACATGTCTGTGAATCGCCAGGTTTACACACTTCACAGCACTAACCATAGCACATACCCTCCCCAATGTCCATTATCCCACCCACCTCTCCTGATCCCCCTCCCCCCAGCAACCCTCAGTTTGTTTTGTGAGATTAAGAGTCACTTATGGTTTGTCTCCCTCCCAATCCCATCTTGATTCTTTTCTTCTTTTCCTACCCCCCCAACCCCCCATGTTGCATCTCCACTTCCTCATATCAGGAAGATCATGTGATAGTTGCTTATTTTTAAAGAATTTCCTGTTAGCTGTTGCTTTTCAGTAGGTGGACTGTAGCAGATTCAATCTTCAAATTATTTTTGATAGTATCTTTCTTTTTTTAAAAGATTTTATCAATGTACTTGAGAGAGAGAGAGACACAGATAGTGACAGAGATAGCAAGAGAGAGCACACAAGCAGGGGAGAGGCAGAGGGAGATGGAGAAGTAAACTGCTCGAGGAGCAGGAAGACCAACATGGGGCTTGATCTCAGGACCCTGAGATCATGACCCAAGTTGAAGGCAGACGCTTAACGGACTGAGCTATCTAGGGGCCCTTGATAGTATCTTTTGTTCAGATTAAATACTTGGTTGATAAAACAATATACTTCTTTGCTGTAAGTAAATAGAAGCTACCACAGAGAGCGTAAGCCAAATTTGTTTCCTGTCTTTTCTTTGGAAGCCATTTTCCCTATCATTGGAATGATGGAAAGATGGTTAGTTGTGGGCAGGAGCAGTGAAAAAGAAATGGTAGAAGTGTTGGCTCCCAGGTTAGAGTTAGAATTTCAGAATAGTAAGCTGGAAAAGATAAAGACTAAGCTAAGTGTAAGAGAATAAAATTTGAAGCCAGAGTTCAGAAGAATCCAGAGATTCTGAATCTAGAGACTATCATTATCCTAGAAACTACCTACGTAGTTAGGAAAGCCCTAGGAAAGTAGAACAAAAAGAGTGGATATTACATCACTGTTAAGATAGAATAATGTGCGGGATTTGATAGCTTTTCTCTAAAGTGATCATCTTTCTCCTCCCTTGTTGACACATAGGACTGATGCATTTTTTAATAAAATGAGAATCAGGGGAGCCTCTGATTGTTTTTGTAGCACCTCCCATATCTTCTCGGGGTACTGAATCTTTCTGATCAGATTGCCTCTGATTAGTGAGTGTTTTTCTGCTCTAGAGAGTTCTTCAACATTATATTCTTGTCTTCACCATCATAGTGTTTTCAGTACTTTTTCTCCTAAGTCTAGGCAAGGAATGCCATGAAGATAAAGAATGCAATCGCTTGGTAAGGTTGTTGTTTTTTGTTTGTTTGTTTGTTTGTTTTTTAGCACAAGGATGTAAATGGTAGTTTATAGTTCATGTTCTATTATACAATCTATGTTTCATTGTTAAACTTATCTTCTCTGACTTGTTTTTCATAGACCAGTTTTGGACTTTCTGCCTAGCAGTCCACCAGGTCATGGGCCCTGGGATTTGAGGTTTATAAGAATTTCCTGCTGAAAGGGAGTAACTCTTTCTAGTATACTACCATTATTTTCTTGTAAAAAGAGTTGAGCTCCCTGCCTCTGCAATTTAAACAGAACTTGCATCACAGAAACTTTCCCTAAGCATGTCTTAATTCCATTAACTCATGTCCCATTTGTGGATTTACTTGTTATATATTCTCTTGAATATCCTGTAGGTACATCAAACCTAGCATTTCTAAAAGTAAACTCACTGTCTTCTTACAAAATCTATTTTCCCTATTTTTCTTATGTCACATAGTAATTCCTCCTACTTTCATAAGCCAGAAACTGGGGAGTTCTTTAAGCTTTTCAGGAATATTTATATTCTTTATGTAATTTGTTTCTAAGTCCTACTTAGTAACTATCAATTCTGCTTCTCAATATCTGTAGATTCTGTATCCTCCTTTCTATATGTCTGGACTGTTGCCATATCAAATTAATTATTCTCCTAATCTCTAGTCTTTCTCTGCTTATTATTCTAAAATGCAAGTATGACTGCTTTCTCTTCAGTGATTCCCACTGACCCTTCACCTAATTCTAAATTCTTCAGTATGAAACAAAAGCCTCATCTCCTGATACTCCTTCTTCTTATGATATAACAATATTGGATCTCTTACAAATTTTTGAATACACAATTTGTTTCTTCTACCTAGAATGCTTTCCACTCTTCCATATTTCATGTCTGAAGAATTCCTTTTTCCCCAAAAGCTGCCTTAAGCTTCATCTTGTCTGTGGAATCTGTCTTCCTCTGTCTCACTCCTGTCAGCAAGAGAGGGTCACTTCCTCCTTGGTATATACATCCCTTATACTTGTCACACTGTATTATAATTTTTATTTTGTGTCCTTAATTAGACAAAAAACAGTGAGTTGTTTTTTTTTTAAGATTTTTTATTTGAGAGAGAGTGTGCACGTACGTGTGTGAGCAGGCGAAAGTGACAGAGGGAGAGGGAGAAGCAGACTTCCCGCCAAGCAGGGAACCTGATGCTGGGCTCTGTCCCAGGACCCCAAGATCATGACAGCAGAAGACAGACACTTAACCGATTGAGCCCCCAGGCTGCCCCTTGACAGTGAGTTTTTAAAGTGAGGGATTATATCCTATTTATTTTTTACCTTTCTGGGGTCTAATACTATGCCTAAAATGACTGGCACAAAAAGTTATTTTTTTGAAGGATCTTAGAGATGAGTTTTAGATTTTCCAGGGAGAATTTTTTAAAGTAAAAAAAGACTTGTAGTGTTTTTTAACCCCTCTTTCTTGTGAGAGGTGAATGTACTATGAATAGTCTGATGTTTAAAAACAATTAAATACCTGAAATTCATAGTCTTAGTTCACATTTTCCATATTATATTTTCTGGCACACATTTTAATAATATCCTTTAGGGAAAATAGGAGACTAAATGGTCAAATAAGTTTTGGAAATCTGGGTTAAAGTTAAGTATATTTCTTTAGTTATTAATTATAAACTTAGAAAGGGAATACAATGTAGAATGTTTATTTAGCTAATTTGGGCATAGAACCTTTTTTCAAGAAATACTTTTGGAGGGGCGCCTGGGTGCTGCATTCATTAAGCATCTGCCTTTGGCTCAGGTCATGATCCCAAGGTCTTGGGATTGAGTTCCTCATTGGGCTCCCCACTCAACAGGAAGCTCCTTCTCCCTCTCTCACTCCTCCTGCTTGTGTTCCCCCTCTTGCTTTGTCTCTCTCTGTCAAATAAATCAATAAAATCTTAAGAAAAAAAAAAGAAATACTTGTAGATACTGTGTGAAATGTTAGTTTTGTACATAACACAGTTTGGAAGCAGTGCTTTAAAAAAAAGATTTATACTCTGAAAACAGAAAACCACTGACAAAGTTAGTTTGGACAGCTTGATACTATAGTTCCTTCTGTGAGGTTAGTGGACATTTCATAGATTTTGGCCAACGAGTGAACCATTCCCTCCCACCAGCACACACATATGCCAACTCAGGAAGTAAATGGTCCCATGTAACTTCAGGGCTTCAGAAAATTAAACATTTTTTTTCATTACTGGTAACCAATTGAAGTTAAGGCAGGATGTTTTATGTACATTTATGCATCTATCCTACCTTTTTAATATTTCTGGTATTTTAAATTTTATGTAGCTGGTTTTTCACTTAAAAAAGAATTAGTGGGGGCGCCTAGGCGACTTAGTGTGTTAGGCTGCTGCCTTTGGCTTGGGTCATTATCTCAGGGTTCTGGGATCGAGTCCCGCATTGGGCTCTCTGCTCAGCAGGGAGCCTGCTTCCCTCTCTCTCTCTCTCTGCCTGCCTCTCTGTCTACTGTGATCTCTCTCTGTCAAATAAATAAATAAAATCTTAAAAAAAAAAAGGATTAGTGACACTTTTTTTTTAAAGACTGACAGTATTCCAAATCAAAGGTTATTATTAAAATAATTGGATTGTTATTGATTTAACTCACTGAAATGAAGAGGAGTATACTCTTTGGTAATTGATATAAAGCTAACTCTAGCATGGGAAACAAAGTCTAAGCAATGGAATTATTAGATATGGACTTTAAAATTAGCATAGCCAAGGAATTATGAGACAAGATTGAGGATTTGGGGAGATCATTGAAAACCATAAAGTAAACCATTTCTGAGTTCTAGAACTGAAAATACATTACAAATTAAGAACTCAGTGTGTAGTTGGCAGATTAGACACAGCTGAAGAGAGAATTAATGAACCAGAAGTTACGTCAGAGGAAAATATCCAAATTGAGGCTCAGAGAGGCAAAAGGATGGAAAGTAAAGAGTTTAAAGACATGTAAGATGGGAAGATTTAACGTATATGTAATCATAGTCCAGAAAGGAAAAGAAAGAGTGATGGACATAAATAATATAGCAGACCTTGAAGCCATGGATTGAAAAATGCTGTGAATTTTTTAAGCAGGAGGAATACAAAAATCCCATACTTAGGCATATAATAGTAACTTGTTAGAGATGTAAAAGAAGAAAAATCTTAAAAGAAACCAGAGGGAAAAATTTATTGCCTTCAAAAGAGTAATAATAATACTAATCTTTAGCTGACTTGTCAGCAGAATTAATGGAAGCCAAAAGACAGTGAGCTAATATCTGAAGTTCTGATAAACCATATCTGTCAACCTAGAATTGTTTACCCACCAAAAATTTCTTTTAGAAATGGAGATGAAGTTGTAGTGTGTGGCTGGCTCAGTTGATAAAATATGTGACTCTTGTTCTTGGAGTTGTGATTCTGAGCCCCATGTTGTGGGTAGGGTTTACTTATAAGACAAAAAAGAAAGGAAGGTGAAATGAAGGTATTTTTCAGATAAAAACCTAGAGGATTTATTTCTAGTAGACCTACATAAAGGAAATATTATTTTCAGACAGAAAGAAAATTATCCCAGTTAGAAACCCAGAGATGTAGCAAATGAACAGAAAGGGCAACTATTTTGGGTAAAATTGCATATATTATGTTGGCTGTATAAAACAAAAATGTCTTATGGGGTTTACATATTTATAGAATTAACAGTGCAAAAGAACAATCATATATAAGTTAGGAGGGGAACTGATACAGGTTTGAAAATCTCTACTAAATTATTCTGCTTATAGGAGACATACCTTACATATAAACAGATAGAGAGGTTGAAAGCAAAAGGATAGAAAAGGTACATCGGGGCACCTGGGTGGCTCAGTGGTTTAAGCCTCTGCCTTTGGCTTGGGTCGTGATCTCAGGGTCCTGGGATTGAGCCCTGTGTTGGGCTCTCTGCTCAGCGGGGAGCCTGCTTCCCCGCCCCTCTCTGCCTGCCTCTCTGTCTACTTGTGATCTCTCTCTCTGTCAAATAAATAAATAAGATCCTAAAAAAAAAAAAAAAAAGATACATCATGCAAGCATCAATGAAAATAAAACTGATGTATGTATATTAATATCAAAGCATGCTTTAAGACAGAATTACTAGTAGAGAAGAAAGAGGAACATTTCATAGTGATAAAAGATTCAGCTCATCAGGAAAATAAATAATTCTAAATTTGTTTCCATAAAAATGGTCTCAAAATATATAAAGCAAAAATTGTCAGAATTAAAAGAAATAGACAATTTGACAATCATAATGGGGGATTTTCATACCCTTCTTTCAGTAACTGCTAGAAACAGTTGACAAATTTAATAAAGATGTAGTCCTTTCAAATAATATGATTAATAACCCTGACCTAATGACATATGTAACACTGTATCCCATGATTTCGGAATATACATTTTTAAAAAAACATTTACCAAAATTGATTACATTCTGGTCCATGGAACAAATGTCAGTAAACTTCAAAGGATTGAAATGATACAGAGTATATTCTCTAACCATACTGGAATTATTCCAGAGATGAGTCATAAATAGATCAGTAGAAAAATCCCTGTATGTTTGGAAATTAAGAAATAAAATTCTCAATAACCCATAGGTTAAAGAGGAAACTCAGTTGAAACCAGAAATGTTTTTTTCTTTTTTTAGATTCTTAAAATTGATTTATTTGACAGAAAGAGACACAGCAAGAAAGGGAACACAAGAAGAGGGAGTGGGAGAGAGAAGCAGGTCTCCAGGAGCAGGGAACCTGATGCAGGGCTTGATTCCAGAATCCTGGGATCACAACCTGAGCCAAAGGCAGATGCTTAACCAACTGAGCCACCCAGATGCCCTAAAAACAGAAAATATTTTGAAGTGTAATGAAAGGACATATCAAAACTTGTAGGATGAAGCAGAAGTTGTGTGTAAGGGAAATTTAAAGCCTTTAATCTATGAGTTAGGAAAAAACAACTGAAATCAATAATGCAAGTATCCATCTGAAGGAGTTAGAGAAAGAGTAGCAAAGTAAACTCAAAGAAAGTAGAAGGATATGACACAAACAGCACAGGTAACAGAAACTAAACAAGTGGGTTTACACCAAACTAAAAAGCTCCTGCTTTTTATCAAAAGGAAGCAATCAGCAGTGTGAAAAGACAGTCCCCAGAATGGAAGGAAATAGTTGCAAGCTATTTGTCTGATTAGGGATTAATTTCCACAATATGTAAGAAAACATACAACTCAGTAGCAAAAACAATCCTTAATCACCTACTTTAAAAATCAACAAGGGAGTTGAATATACATTTCTCCAAAGAAGATACACAAATTGCCAGCAAGTATATGAAAAAATGCTCAGTATCAGTAACCATTAGGGAAATCAAAATCACAGTGGGATATATCACCTTCCACCTCTCATGATTGCTGTAATCAAACAAATAAAAGACAATGTTGGCAAGTGTGTGGAGAAATTGGAAACTTGCATACTGTTGAGGGAATGCAAAATAGTGTGGCTGCCATTTTTAGGAGGTTCCTCAAAAAGTTAAAAATAAGTATGATCCAGGAACCCTACTTCTGGGTGTTTATCCAAAAGAATTGCAATTAGTATCTTCAGAAAGATTAGCACTCCCATGCTCACACATCATTGTTCACAATATCCAAGGTGGGGAAACAATACAGATGTCCACTGATGGATGAATGGATTAAGAAAATGCAGTATATATGAACAGTGGTATATGGCATACTATTCAGTCCTTAAAAAGGAAATTATGAGGTATCTAAAATAGGAAAATTCATAGACTCAAAGAATGGGATAGTGGTTGCTAGGAAATGGAGGGAGGAGGGAATTCTAATCAACAGGCATAAAGTTTCAGTTAAACAAGATGAATAAGCTCTAGAGTACTGCTGTGCAACATTGTACCTGTAGTCAGCAATGATATATTATTAATCTATTAATACAATATTAGTATATGTTAATTATGTAATAATGTATATACACTTAAAAACATGAGACTAGATCTCATGTTAAGTGTTATTACCACAGTAAAATAAAATTTAAAAAAAGAAAATGAAAGAAAATAATCAAGAGTAGAAATCAGTGTAATAGAAAACAAAATACATTAAGGAGGATCAAAAAGCCAAAAGTTGGTTCTTAGTCTTTTCAAATAATTTTGATAAACCCGACACAACTGTTTAGAAATAAGAGTGAGAGCATAAATAATGAATAAAAAAATGAGACATCACTCCAGACCCTACACCCAAAGCCACTAAAAATATAGGAAAATATTAAATTCTTGAACCAGTTTTGACCATAATAAATCTTGTAATAATTGGATTTTTCTTTTTCCAAAATAGGCACAACAGCAGAAAACCTTCAGTGTTGTTCTGCAGAAGCAAAGTAATATAAAATTTGGGAAGAATGTGTACATAAATGATAGAATTCCAGAAGAAAGGAATGAAGTTGAATTGAAATGTGGATTTGAGGAAGAGGATGAGAATGAAGAGGAGGTGATTAAAGTTCCTTCCTTCCTTTTCCCCTCCTACTCTCCCTCCTTCTTTTTTTCTTCTTCCCTTCTTTTTTTTCCAAGAATTTTTTTCTTTGGAGTTGTATGTCTCTATGACTCTCAGTCTTCCCATGTGAACATTGAATTTATGTAGATCAGTTTGTAATGAGCTATTAGAACAATGTGTCATCTGAAATATTAGACTGCATAGTTGACAGATGAATAGGATATATTCTAGATTATACTTATAAGCCATAGATAACTGAACCTAGGTGTTCTGCCATAATAAGCAGTAAAATTATAAATGCAGTGAGTTTTTGGAGTGATCACTCATTTTATTTATCTGTGGCAAACATTTAATTTCATGGTGGCTTGACTTTGCTGTTTAGACTAATTCCGGAAAGCCTACCTTGTTTTCCCCCTGATTAGTGCTGAGATACTGCAAAATGGTTCTAGTAGATTAAAGTTTTTTAATTCTTAAAAAAGTCTTAACTCTAGGAAACTTGAAATTATCCTTAAGTGTTCACTTTCTTTCATCTTCTTTATCTGAACTTATTCCTAATTTTATTTGCTTCTTTTACTTTCTATACAGTCTC
Organism: Mellivora capensis; assembly: GCA_004024625.1. Classification (NCBI taxonomy): domain Eukaryota; kingdom Metazoa; phylum Chordata; class Mammalia; order Carnivora; family Mustelidae; genus Mellivora; species Mellivora capensis. The sequence goes on along the minus strand of PISX010026525.1, from coordinate 9,723 downwards.
CAGTCGAACCTACTTTTTGGCTTTTCCTTTGAATTTTTTTGAATTTAGTTAATAAGAGCCTATTATTTATAAGTTTTGCCATGTCGGTGAGAGTTTAAATTGTTTTTCTAAGGACTTAGTTGGGGCTCAGTATGAACTTTTAATTAACTGATAGAAGAAACCATATGAATATGTGCCCATGGCCACCTCTATGGTTGGAGAACAACTGAGAGTTCAGTATGTATTTTTCTACTATATGACCGAGGATGAGTGAAACTATGTGTATATGTGTGTGTGTATGTACACACATGTGTATGTTTATATCTGTGTGTATATATGATTGTGCATATATATATGTAGCTACACACATGTATATGTGTGCATATGCAGTGGATGTCTGATATTGTATGGGATACAGACAAATGATCTTCCTTAGACAGCTTAATGTCTTTTTTTTTTTTTTTTAAGATTTTATTTATTTATTTGAGAGAGAGAGAGAGAGAGAATGAGAGGAGAGAAGTCAGTGGGAGAAGCAGATTCCCTGCCAAGCAGGGAGCCTGGTGTGGGACTCGATCCTGGGACTCCAGGATCATGACCTGAGCCGAAGGCAGTCACTCAACCAACTGAGCCACCCAGGCGCCCTAATGTCTTCTTAATATGAAATTAGTGTGTCCTGATTAGTCTCTGGAAATTTATTTTTATTTTTTTATTTTTTATTTTTTTAAGATTTTATTTATTTATTTGACACAGAGTGAGAGATCACAAGTAGGCAGAGAGGCAGGCACGGGGTGGGGGAAGCAGGCTCCCCGCCGAGCAGAGATTTCAATGTGGGGCTTGATCCCAGGACCCTGAGACCATGACCCAAGCCAAAGGCAGAGGCTTAATCCTCTGAGCCAGCCAGGCACCCCTAGTCTCTGGAAATTTAATAAATGTTTTTGAAATTTACCTTTTTGTTCTTTTTTAATCAGTATTTGGAGAATCTCTATGTTCTCTTCTCCCAAGTATGTTTGAAGTACACAGTCTCTGTCCTTTAATTACTTTATAATTTAAAACACTCAACAATAATGATAAATTAATAAAGAATGAACTATTAAATTCCAAAACAATTATAGAGGCATTGTGTTTATATTGTAATTTTTTATAGTTGATAAATGTTATAACATGAAGTCCATGGATCTTGTTATCTTTACCTTATATTATCCAACAGTAAGCTAGTAGTTTGATAATTTTTATTTTTAAAAAATTTTTTGAGAGAGGAATGGGAGAGGGAGAATCTTTTTTTCTCTTTTTCTTTTTTTAGAGAGTGAGTGAGGGGGTTAGGGGGGTAAGGAGAGGGACAGGATCTTAAGCAGGATCCATGCCCAGCATGGAGCCTGTTGTGGGGTTCAGTCCCATGACCTTGAGATCATGACCTGAGCTGAAATCAAGAGTCAGACACTTAACCAACTGTGCCAGCTGGGCACCCCAAATTGATAATATTTTAAGATGGGGTTTTATAAGGAGGGCACGTGTCCTGATGAGCATTGGGTGTTATATGCAACTAATGAATTGTTGAACACTACATCAAAAACTAATGATGTACTATATGTTGGCTAATTAAACGTAATAGAAAAATAAATAAATAAAATGAAGTTGGGGGAAAAAAACGATAAAAGAAAAATGTATACCAGCTTGCTCACAGTTAATTTTCTTTCTTTGTAGTCTTATGCATTGACTGCATTTAGAGTAAGTAATATCTATTACTTTTGTAATCAGAAGAAAATTGTTATTTCTCAAATATAATTAAATAATAAACAATGAATGCCATAAAAAAGTGTGGTTTTATTTTTCAGGTCTTAACTGTTCAGGATCTGGTTGATTTTTCCCCTGTTTACCGATGTTTGCACATTCATTCTGTTTTGGTGAGTACCTTTCATATATGTATATATATATATACACATAAATATTTGTATAATAAAGTTACCTATGCGTTTTAGGTGTACTTTTCTAAAGGCTGACTATAAGTTCAGTAAGCTGTAAATCTTCACACATAACTATTTTAAATATCCCCTGTGAGTAATGCACTTACTTTTTTCTTTAAGTTATAATCTACTTTCAATTGATGTATCAGTTCATCTATAAGAACCTTCTAATAGTATACTTCCATTTCATCCTTCTTGCATTTGTGCTGTTGTATCACCATTGCTTTTAAATACGTTGCTTCTACATTTGCTTACTCCTTCTACATTGTATTCATTTTTTATTAAATAATTCTTTTAAAAAATATTACTTTGATATAATTCATATACCAAAAAAATTTACCCCTTTAAAGTATATAATTCAATGGTTTTAGCATACTTAAGAGGATGTGCGACCATTAAAACTAATTCCAGAACATTTCATTTCTGAAGAAGGAAACCTCTTAACAATTAACACTCACTCCTCATTTGCCCCTACCTCCAGTTCCTGGCAACCACTCATTTACTTTCTTTCTTTATGGATTTGCCTATTCTGGTTATTTCATATAAATAGAATCATAGTAAGTGTGGTCTTTTATGTCTTGGCCTCTTTCACATAGTTGAAAGTTAAGATTATTGATTGGGACCTTTCTTCTTTTTTAATACAGACACTTACAGCTGTAAATTTCCTTCTAACCACTGCTTTAGCTGCATTCCATGAGTTTTGGTATGTTGTGTTTTGTTTCCATTCATATTTTCTAAATTCTTGTTATTCATTCTTTAACCCACAGGTGTTTAGGAGTATGTTGTTTCATTTCCATATGCTTGTGAATTTCCCAAAAGTTCTTCTCTAACTAATTCCAAATTTAATCTTACTGTGGTCAGAGATCATATTTTGTATGACTTCAGTCCTTTTAAATTTATGGAAGCTTGTTTTATGGCCTAACATATGGTTTATCCTGGAGAATGTTCCATGTGCACTTGAGAAGAAGAATGTGTATTTGGCTGTTGTTGGGTGATGTGTTCTGTAGACATCTGTTAGATCTAGTTGATTTAATATTGTTATTCAGGTCTTCTGTTTCCTTGTTGATCTTCTGCCTGTCTATCTGTTATTGAAAGTGGTAATGTTGAAGTCTCCAACTGTAACTGTTGAATTATCTGTCCTTCCTTTAGTTTTGCCAGTTTTCATTAATGTATTTTTGAGGCTCTGTTTTTAGGTGAATATATGTTTATAATTGTTATATCTTCAGGATGGATTAACTTTTTTTCATTAAAAAATGTCATTCTTTGTGTATTTTTTTGGTTTAAAGTCTATTTTGGCTGCTATTAGTATAGCTACTCTAACTCTCTTTTGATTACTGTTGGCATATGTTTTTCCATCCTTTTATTTCCAACCTCTTTGTGCTTTTGAATCTAAAGTGTGTATCTTGTAGAATAGTATATAGGTGGATTTTTAAAAATCCAGTGTGCCAATTTCTGCCTTTTGACTGAAGTGTTTAGTTCTTTTGCATTTAATGTAATTACTGATATGGCCAGATTTATGCCTGCCATTTGCTGTAATAAATCATGTCTTTTTTGTTCTATTCCTCCGTTACTGTCTTCTTTCGCATTGAATATTTTCTCATGAATCATTTTAATTCTCGTCATTTCTTTTAACATATATATGCATTAATATATAATATATATGAGTAATAAATATATAGATGTATATTAGTTATATATGAATATGTACTATAAATATACAAAAATATATAAATATATATAATAATGTTTGTGTATGTACACACATATAATATATAGATTTTTTTTTTTAGTATTTACTCTGGAGATTATAATTAACATCCTACCTTAAAATAATCTAGTTCATATTGATCTTCCTCCTTTGTGTCTATTGAGATACTAATTACATCTTTATACATTATAAACCATAATATAATTATTTCTCTATGCAGTTTTCTAAATCAGAAGAATGGAGTTACAAATTATACTGTCTTTTACCTCTATATTATCTTAACTGGGACTCTTTATTTCTTCATGTGAATTAGAGTTACTGTCTAGTGTCCTTTTCTTTTTGCCTCAAGGACTACCTTTAGTATTTCTTTTAGGGAAGGTCAACTAGCATCAAATTCTCTGTTTTTGTTCATCTAGGAATGTCTTAATTTCTCTTTTGCTTTTTAAAAGTAGTTTTGCTGGGGCATCTGGGTGGCTCAGTGGGTTAAAGCCTCTTCCTTCGGCTCGGGTCATGATCTTAGGGTCCTGGGTTTGAGCCCCGTATCAGGCTCTCTGCTCAGTGGGGAGCCTGCTTCCCCCTCTCTCTCTGCCTGCCTCTCTGCCTACTTGTGATCTCTCTCTCTGTCAAATAAATAAATAAAGTATTTTTTAAAAAAGAAGAGTAGTTTTGCTAGGTAGAGAATTTTTGGTCTTTTTCTTTCGGCACTTAGAAAATGTCTATGGAAGACATTTAGAGTTAAGGTGTTTTGAATTTCGATTATTCACTGAAATTGTATTAAATTGAAATTGAAATAATTGAAAAGAATGGTAATTCTGTTAATTAGAGCAAATAGAATTATCTTCAGTAGTTAATGTCTTTTCTTTTAGCCCTCTATTAAAAGGACCAACTCTGTACTTAATGAACTGAGATAAAAGCAATAGGCACAATATCAGTGTAAACTTACTGTTTTACACATTAGTGATGTTTCAAGTACTTGAGCTTTATTGAATAGACATGTAGAATTTTTTCTTTTTTTTTTTAAATTTATTTATTTGTCAGAGAGAGGGAGAGAGAGTGAGCGAGCACAGGCAGACAGAGTGGCAGGCAGAGGCAGAGGGAGAATGTGGGACTCGATCCCAGGACGCTGGGATCATGACCTGAGCCGAAGGCAGCCGCTTAACCAACTGAGCCACCCAGGCGTCCCTAGAATTTTTTCTTTTTAAAGCTATAATAAATTGTACTATTATACAAAACCAGTAATACTTTTAGTCTGTTCTATGATGAAATAATTCTTCAAGTGTGTATGATTATAAAATACTCTAACTGCTCAGATTCTTTTCAGATTTAGTATTTTATCTTTTATAACATCAGGTAGTCATATATACAATTAACTGCATTTACACCTGAGGCAAATAGAAGGGTAGGTTTCATCAAGATTACATTGCTATATGTAGTGACATTGAAAATTTGACTTCCAGTTGTCTAATCTCAATTTTTTGTATTTTGTTTTGCCTTGTTTTGTTTCTAAACTAGATCATATTGGCTTCTCAACCAAGGTGGAGTTCTTAATTATCTCAGTTGTTAAAGTGGCCTGGGTTGTGGTTTGATTCTTTTAAAACTCCTTTCAAATTAGATGTTTTCCTATAGGTTTTTGGATTTGATGGAAATGGTTTTTGGCTTTGATAATGCTTAATTTTTCTGTCTTATATGGGCCCAGTAAACTGCAGTGAGTGCCCATAGGCTCTTCTGTTATTTTGTATTTTCCTTCTTCTATGTCTGTATGATCCATAAAGATAGTGACCATGAGTGTCATGTATTGTTCTCTCCCTAGTGCTTTTCATTGCATCTGATATTTCATAAAGATTTGCTGGATTAGTAATTGGGTCTTTAACACCACACTCAATTTTTAATAAAACGATTTTTATGTATCTTTATCCTGGTAGCTTATACCGACAGGCACTAAGCCCTCTGGGAAAGAGTATATCTTTTTACACTGGTACAAAAAAGTGTTTGAACTGTGCTCGCTTCGGCAGCACATATACAAAAAAATGTTGAACCATTAGATACTATGTGAGGTTTCAGTGTGGCTTCCCTAAGAATGGTACATTGCATATTAAATTACATTTCATTGTTCATGATTTAAAATGAAAGAAACAGAAAACACAGTTAAATTATGAAGATAATTGAAAGTCAGTGGTAGAGAAACAATAGTTCTAATTTTAACTAGTCTGCTATGTGATTTTTCAGAAATAACCTATGATTCAAATAGTCAAATACTCAAAATAAATGATTGCTCTCAGAATTTATATGTTATTGTAACTAACTATTGAATTAAAATTTTCAATAACTTTTAGATCTCTGTATATTTTTGTATCATTATAATACACAGAATCTGTCAATTTAAGAAAGCTGCATTTTAAAAGATGTCAGTTTTGACTAATTCAGGCAGGACTTTTTTTCCTTTTTACTGTGTAAGTGAGGTTTTACTATTCTATAAATGTAAATAAATGTAAATAAACTTTCATTAGCATGAAAACTTCTTGTTGGTATATATGACCAAAAAAACATAAAAGTAAAATGGCTAAAATTTAGTAAAGCTAATTCCTCCTTATTATTATAGTTACTTTTCTTCCATTTGTAATTTCATTTAAGCTACTTTTTAGTAGTAACCAGGCACTTCACTGGGTCATCAGTTCTAGTATTTACCTGACACTGTGCCTGCATTTGCTCCTTTATTTTCCCAGTTTGATGCATACTCTGTATGATATTTGGTATTTTGAGATGAACTCTGAGTACAAAGCTGTACCATGACATAGGATGTCAGTTGTTGTGACTGGACGTACTTGCATCAATAAAAGAACATGTTCCCCCCCCTAAAAAAAAAAAAAAGAAAGAAAGAAATCCCTCTGCAGTATAACTTACCCTTTAGAGTTTTACTGTGGGATTAGGCTGAAGCCTGTTTTCTTAGAGACTTCTTTTACATGAATCTGGCACCCTTGATTGGCTTTCTCTCATACCCTCTCTTGCTTTCCTCCTTCTTGAACAGTCTCCCTTTAGAGCACTTCCTTATTGTATCACTTAGTATCTGGGTTTTTTTTTTTTAAAGATTTTATTTATTTGTCAGAGATCACAGTAGGCAGAGAGGCAGGCAAAGAGAGAGGAGGAAGCAGGCTCCCTGCTGAGCGGAAACTCAGGATCATGACCTGAGCAGAAAGCAGAGGCTTTAACCCACTGAGCCACCCAGGCGCCACTAGTATCTGTTTTTAAAAAAGCTACCTAAGATATTATATTAGTTGTCTATTGCAGCACATTTATTATTTCACAAGGTCAGCTATCTGGGAATGACTTAGCTGGGTGGTTCTGGCTCAGGGTCTCTTATGAGGTTCCAGTCAAGAGATCAGTGAGGGCTGTCGTCATCTGAAGCTTGACAGGACTTTTAAAAGTCTGCTCCACTGAGGGACATCGCTCCAGAGGCTAAACTGGGGTGAAACCCACGCGGGGTCAGGGTGGCCCCGGGTCCCGCAAGGTCACAGAAGGATCGGGGGTGTCTGAGTGTCGCAGAGCTCGCAGGTATTAGAGCGGGGAAGCTGGCTACAGAGACAGAGCCAAGGAGTGAGCTCTCAGCCCAGGGTTACCTTGAACCGGTCGCAGGCTGGGTGAGCTCGGAGCACAGCCGGAGGCCAGGGAAACGGGAGTAATTGGGTGCTTTTCTCAAAGGGCGCACTGAGGAGTGGAGCCCCAAGCTCTTGGGTCCTCCGGGCCGGAGATTGGGAGGTCACCATTTTCATTCCCGTCCTCTGGAACTCTATGGAAAACGTTCAGGGAACAAAAGCTCCTGAAAGGGAACCCGAGTGGATTACTTAGCCCTGCCCCTGGTAAGGGCGGTACAATTCCGCCCCAGGCAAAGACACTTGAGAATCACTACAACAGGCCCCTCCTCCAGAAGATCAACAAGAAATCCAGCCAAGACCAAGTTCACTTACCAAGGAGAGCAGCAGAATTCCAGAGGAGGAGAAAGCAAAGCATGGAATTCATGGCTTTCTCCCCATGATTCTTTAGTCTTGCAGTTAATTTAATTTTTTCTTTAATTTTATTTTTTTCTTCTGCTAAATTTTTTTTAACTTTTACCCTTTTCTTTTTTAACGTTTTTTAACTAGTTTATCTTAACAATACCTTTCCAAGAAAAATAATAATCTTTTTTGAACCTTCATTATTATAGTCATATTTTATCCTTCATAGTATTTTACTTTATTTTTTGTATACACATAGGGTTTTTTTTCTTCTAAAAAATTTGGCGTACAACTTCCTCTAGCAGATCAATATATACCCTAAGTCTAGCTCCGAGCTTGTTCTAGTCTCCAACCTGAGTAAATTCTCTCCACTTTCTTTTTCTTTATTCTCCCAACCAACTTACTTTATCAACTCCTTTTTTTAGAAATTTAAAAAAAAAGAATTTTTTTTTCATCTTTATAGGCATATTCCATCCCTTCATTGTGTTTACCCTTATATACGTTTTTCATTCTTTAAAATTTTGGGAGGTAGTTTCTCCTAAGAGACCAAAATACCCCCAAATTAAGTAGTTGACCCTGTTTAAGTCACCAGCCTAATATATATATATTTTTTTCTTTTTTATATTTTTTCTTTATTTGTTTTCTTTTTTTAACTTTTTTTTTCCTGAACTTCTTTTATCTCCTTTCTCCCTCCCCATGATTTGGGGTCTCTTCTGATTTGGTTAAAGCGCATGTTCCTGGGTTCTTTGCCACCCTTTTAGTATTTTATTTGCTCCTTCATATACTCTTATCTGGACAAAATGACAAGGCGGAAAAACTCACCACAAAAAAAAGAACAAGAGGCACTACCAAAGGCTAGGGACCTAATCAATACAAACATTGGTAATATGTCAGATCTAGACTTCAGAATGATGATTCTCAAGTTTCTAGCTGGGCTCGAAAAAGGCATGGAAGATATTAGAGAAACCCTCTCTGGAGAGATAAAAGCCCTTTCTGGAGAAATAAAAGAACTAAAATCTAACCAAGTTGAAATAAAAAAAAGCTATTAATGAGGTGCAGTAAAAAAATGGAGGTTCTTACTGCTAGGATAAATGAGACAGAAGAAAGAATTAGTGATATAGAAGACCAAATGACAGAGAACAAAGAAGCTGAGCAAAAGAGGGACAAATAGCTACCGGACTACGAAGGGAGAATTCGAGAGATAAGTGACACCATAAGACGAAACAACATTAGAATAACTGGAATCCCAGAAGAAGAAGAAAGAGAGAGGGGAGCAGAAGGCATATTGGAGAGAATTATTGTAGAGAATTTCTCCAATATGGCAAAGGGAACAAGCATCAAAATCCAGGAGGTGCAGAGAACCCCCCTCAAAATCAGCAAGAATAGGTCCACACCTCGTCACCTAATTTACAAGTCTTAGCGACAAAGAGAAAATCCTGAAAGCAGCCTGTGAAAAGAAGTCTGTAACATACAATGGTAAAAATATTAGATTGGCAGCAGACTTATCCACAGAGACCTGGCAGGCCAGAAAGAACTGGCATGATATATTCAGAGCACTGAACGAGAAAAACACGCAGCCAAGAATACTATATCCAGCTAGGCTATCCTTGAAAATAAGAGAGTTAAAAAGCTTCCAGGACAAACAAAAACTGAAAGAATTTGCAAACACCAAACCAGCTCTACAGGAAATATTGAAAGTGGCCCTCTAAGCAAAGAGAGACCATAAAAGTAGTAGATCAGAAAGGAACAGAGACAATATACAGTAACAGTCACCTTACAGGCAATACAATGGCACTAAATTCATCTCTCTCAATAGTTACCCTGAATGTTAATGGGCTAAATGCCCCAATCAAAAGACAAAGGGTATCAGAATGGATAAAAAAACAGAACCCATCAATACGTTGCCTACAAGAAACTCATTTTAGACCCGAAGCCACCTCCAGAGTTAAAGTGAGGGGGTAGAAATCAATTTACCATGCTAATGGACATCAGAAGAAAGCTGGGGTGGCAATCCTTATATCAGATCAATTAGATTTTAAGCTAAAGACTATAATAAGAGATGAGGAAGGACACTATATCATACTCA
>PISX010026524.1:0-24380 GCA_004024625.1 Mellivora capensis | reverse complement strand
GGCTGATATCAAAGAGGTTACTGCCTATGTTCTCCTCTAGGATTCTGATGGATTCCTGTCTCACGTTGAGGTCCTTTATCCATTTCGAGTTTATCTTTGTGTATGGTGTAAGAGAATGGTCGAGTTTCATTCTTCTACATATAGCTGTCCAATTTTCCCAGCACCATTTATTGAAGAGACTGTCTTTTTTCCACTGTATTTTTTTCCTTCTTTGTCGAAGATTATTTGACCATAGAGTTGAGGGTCCATATCTGGGCTTTCTACTCTGTTCCATTGGTCTATGTGTCTGTTTTTATGCCAGTACCATGCTGTCTTGATGATTACAGCTTTGTAGTAAAGCTTGAAATCAGGTAAGGAGATGCCACCAGTTTTATTTTTATTTTTCAACATTTCCTTAGTGATTCGGGGTCTCTTCTGATTCCATACAAATTTCAGGATTATTTGCTCCAGCTCTTTGAAAAATACCGGTGGAATTTTGATTGGAATGGCATTAAAAGTATAGATTGCTCTAGGTAGTATAGACATTTTAACAATGTTTATTCTTCCGATCCAAGAACATGGAATGGTCTTCCATCTTTTTATGTCTTCTTCAAGTTATTTCATGAATGAGGAATTCTAGAGAAACTCTTCCTTAAGGCAGATAGAACAAAGAAGCTCCTTACATACAGAGGAAAGCCCAACAGAATAATGTCAGACCTGTCCACAGCATTTTTATTCTTCAAATGATGTCTTCTGATAAACAGAATGGTTTTTATTTTAATCTGATATATTGATCTATGCTTCATGGTTAACACTTTTATAACTAGTATAAAAAGTCTTTCCCTTTCCCAAGGTCAAGATGACTCCCCCTGTATTATCTTCTAGAAACCTTATTGCTTTATTTTTTATATTTGTATCTATAATACACCAGGAATTAATTTTCATGTAATTATGAGGTGTCAGATTTAATTTTTTCCCATATGGGTATATGGTTGACACAAGATAATTTTTTGAGAAGACCATCTCTGATCCTTGGAGTTGTGAGGGTACCTGTGTCATAAATCAGGTAATATGTTTCTGGGCCTCCTGATTTGATTTCATTGGCCTATATGCATATCCCTATGCCAATTCATACTGTCTTAATTACCACAGCTTTTTAACAGGTCTTGAGTTTTGATATCAGCTTAATTTTCCCTAAAAATAAATACTCTTAAGGATTCTGGTTGGGATTGCACTGAATCCTTTAAGAAACTTCATGAAAATTGACATTGTCACAATAATTAATCTTCTAATTCAAAAATATAGTATACTCCCTTATCTTTTAGGCATGTAATCTTTGGTCTTCCTTCTTTGACCTCTAGCTCTGTGCAGCATAAAAGTTCTGGATATACATTGAACAGAAGATCAGCCATGTTTGAGCTCCCTGGAACCATTAATTATGTCAATCCAGGGTCATGTGATTCCCGCCATCCCCCCCCCACCCAAGAAATCTCTGCTGGTCCCTCTGTCTCTCTAGTAGCAGCCCTATGTGCAGGCATACAGGGGTCTCTGCTTTTGTCTCAAACCTAAACCAAAAAATGCCTGCAAAGAAAGCTGCAGATTGTTAGCTTTCTTTCATAAGCTTACATCCTGATTGGAATTCTGTTTTTAGTCTTTGTAGAGTACTGTGTACTGCAGTGTCTTTAAATCAATGATTTTGTAAATTTTTCCAGATTTTCTACTTTCTAATTATTTTGGGTCTGTGCTGAAATGCTTCATTCTCCTCAGAAGTTAACCACTCTGAGGATTTATGTTTGACTTAAATAAGAAGCCAGAAGCATTAGGATTATTTATCACCTTAATCCAGTTACTGAGATTAAGATGGTTCAAATTTGGGCTTTAGTCCCTATTAAGGTGAGGATATTTATTTCTTACTTCTGGATTATCTTTTCTTCTGCAATGTAGGCCTTTGGAGATTTTAATTCAAATGATCGTGCTTTTCTCATTTGGCCAGCATAGATTTGAATTTCTGCTTCTTGGTATTGCTAATTTATCAAAAGTTCTGCTCAGTTTGTCTCCAATCAATTTGTAGATGCCTCTGAACTTAGGAGAAAAGCAACCCTAAATATTGGGTTGCTATCTCTTAGGATTTCTTTCTATCTCTTCCTGGATGTTGGCCCCGTAATTCTTCTTGCCTTGCTACATCTCCATGTCTCAAAGGAATTGTTCTCATATACTTTTTCCTCAGCATTTTGTCCTCCCAATGAGGAAACCTGGTGACATTAGCTAGTCAATATTTCTTTAACAAAATGCAGTATCATTGAAAAACTCATTAAGAGTTCTTTTCATAAAAAGGAAGGTTTCAATTTTTTGGAGTAGGCAGAATAAAATAAAGTAGTCTGATCTGATTTGGCGGTACTTAGTTTTGTTTTTGTTGTACTTTAGTTTTTATGCTTTTGGCTACTATGCCAAAGATCTGCTCTGTAAGTTCAAGTATTGGAATGAATTTGTCACTTGACAAAAATGGTAGCAAGAACACATTCAAACATAGGGCTAACCCGTGTTTTAATTTTTGAGGTTCCATTTAGAGCCTTCATTTGGCTGGTCTTCTGCCAGTTTAAAAAAAATACTTGAACATTTTAGCCTTGCACATGCTTTGCATCTACAAAACTGCTTATAAAAATTTATAAAATGTGCTCTTTAGGGACATAAGAATATCCATTTTTACTGTCAGCAATACCTCAGTAAAGATAATATAGTCCTGTGTTTTATTGGGGAGCATGAATGAACTATATGAACGTACACATACTGGAATCAAAAGACCATAATCTGAATATTTGTAATCCCTCCTTCTTTGAGTATCACTACACTGTTGTTCACAACATTTGCATCCTCACAATGTGTGCTTCAGGTGAAGGTTTGGCAGCCTAACTCAGCTTACTATTGCTTGGTACATTAGCATTATGCTTTCAAAATATCACACATATACCCCGTATTAGTTATCTATTGCTGTGTAATAACTTAATACAAAAAGTTAGGAGTGTAGAACAACACATTTATTACAGATGTTTCTTAGGTCAGGAATCCAGGCATGGCTAGGCTGACCTCTCTGTTTCTGGGCCTCATATAGGCTGTCATCCATGAGTCAGCTGGGATGGAGTCATCTCAAGTTTTAACTAGGGCAGGACTCACTTACAAGCTCACATGGGTTTTGGCAGGATTCAGTTCTTCGCGAGCTGTTGAACTGAGAGCCTTCGTTTGTCATTGGTATTGCCAGAGGGAACCCTTAGTTCTTTCAGATGGACCTTTGCAAAGTGCCAGCTTGCTTTATAAAACCATGCAACCTAAGAAGGCAGTACAGAGTGCCAACTGGCACAGTGGAAGTCAGTCTTCTGTACTCTTATCATAAAGTGACATCCCAGCACTTTCACCATTTCCTATTGGTTAGAATCTAGGTGCTAAATCCAGCCCACACTCAAGGAAAGGAGATTACACAAGAGCTGGAATGCAGAGAAGCTTACCTGTGGAGGGAAGAACTGGCCAAAAGTTCATATACAACTGGAAATCATCTTCTACTTGACTAGTGATGCCCTGTACAATCTTCTTGAAGCAGATCTCTGATGGTATCACTGCACTGCCTCACGATAACATCAAAGACTTCCTTGCTTATAGTTATTTACAATAAGACTCCAGTCTTCATTTCCAACTTTTCTGTTTTTTTTTTAACATGCCTCATAACACGCCTCCATGCTCTAGTCAATGCTGTTAGCTTAATTCATAAGGTGCTTGCTCTGCATGTTTGTTCATGTTGTTCCCCCTGCCTGAAATAACATGTCCTTCTCTTGCCATAAAGTGGGGGTTTCATCCTGGAAAGAGAAGGGGCTGTGGAAAGCACATTATTTTTCACTTCAAATAAAGACATAGCACTAAACAAGCCAATGTGTAGAAGACTAAGAAGGGAGAATTTCCAGAATAATGGAGAATTCCTGACAGCCAACAGGCCTGCCCAACATTAAAATGAACTGACTCAAAAACCGAGTTTTTCACTCTTTATGGGTTCAAATAAAGAGTAAAACCTGTCCGTTATGGGGATTAAGGGATTTTTTTTGTCCAGGGAAGTAAAAGTGAAAAGACATCTAAGGTATCTTCCAACTCTTAAGATTCCAAGAATCCATGAATTTATCTAAAAACATAAGAGAGCAAACTATTCTCTTTGACATAAAAAAAATGAGGGAATAGGGCACCTGGGTGGCTCAGTTGGTTAAGTGTCTGCCTTTAGCTCAGATAATGATCTCAGGGTCCTGAGGTCGAATCCCCCCACTCCCCGACTTAGGATCTCTGCTCAGCAGGGAGTTTGCTTCTCCCTCTCCCTCTGTGATCCCTCTCACTCTTGCTCTCTCTCAAATAAATAAATAAAATCTTAAATAAAGGTGAGAGAAAAAAATGATTTCCATGATAAAATTTCAAAATCAATCATACTTGCTATTTAATTTAAGTCTGGGTATTGAACAAACTCAGGAAATTCCATTTTTTCAATAGTTTCCCTATTTCTTTTTTTTTTAGTTGAGTTTTTTTGTTTGTTTTTTGTTTTTTATTCCTTTTTTTAAATTTCTTTCTTCTCAGCATAACAGAATTCATAGTTTTTGCACCACACCCGGTGCTCCATGCAATGCGTCCCCTCCCTAATACCCACCACCTGGCTCCCCCAAACTCCCACCCCCCGCCCCTTCAAAACCCTCAGGTGGTTTTTCAGAGTCCATAGTCTCTCATGATACATCTCCCCCCCCCAATTTCCCTCAACTCCCTTTTCCTCTCCATCTCCCTATGTTCTCCGTGTTATTTGTTATGCTCCGCAAATAAGTTAAACCATATGATAATTGACTCTCTCTGCTTGACTTATTTCACTCAGCATAATCTCTTCCAGTCCCGTCCATGTAGCTACAAAAGTTGGGTATTCATCCTTTCTGATGGAGGCATAATACTCCATAGTGTATATGGACCACATCTTCTTTATCCATTCGAATGGATAAGGAAGATGTAGTTTCCCTATTTCTAATTCATAATTGTCATAATAAATTATGGAATTACCTAACATTTCAAATTTTAAAATAAATATGTTTTTAACCTATATGCACAAATGAAAGGTTATATTTGTAAAGAGAAAAGAGAGTGCTATTTGAAAACTCTTTCCCATCAACTATTTCCTAAGAATTTCCACAAAAGGAACCCAGTCTATATTTATACATAATCTTTGGTTATTATTCATTTTAGGTTTATGGATGAGGCTGACCTTCAGAAAAATATTTATCTTGCTTTAGAAAACTTTGCAGGTGCATTAGCTGCCCAGACTCTTGTTATTTCTCTGGATAAGTTGGAGCAAATGGGCTATGCATTATCACATGAGTAAAGAGACTTCCTAGAAACATGATGTTCAGTGTTTTCAGAGAGACAGAGGGACGCAGTGATTAAGGGTAACCGTGATGTCCTTTCCATATTAGAGCACCTGATTAGCGGTCCCTTCCAGTGGTGTCCAGTAAAAAAATGGCTGATCTGTAGATGAAACCTTGGGTACTTTTTTAAAAAGGAGAAATTTTGGCAATTTCTTGTGTGTTGCTCTCTCTAAACTATAAGGTAACTGAAGGCAAAGACCTTCTCTAATTTGTTTTAATGGCATGGTTCTGTTGCCATCACACTTACACAGAAAAACATTTAAAAAAATCAATAATTGAGTGAAGGAACACAATGACTGATTCATGAGACTCAAACAAGGTGCCAGTGTATTGATGGGCCTTAGAACTTTAGATTCTGCTAAATCGTGTGTGTTACCACAATCTACCCAAGGATTGTATATCACAGAAAGAGGACTTGAGTGAGACTAAACACCAGTATATACTAACTCCCTCATGAGGAGAAGTAGAGTTAGGTGCAGGCCTATCCGGCCAGGCTGTTTCTGTCACATACATGATTTTATTCAAGGGAAATAAACCAGACATAATAAATTTGACTACTTTGTAAATTTGGTGTTATTATGGCCAAAAGATGAGACACACTCCTGGCACTTCCTTTAAGGAAAATGGAGCCCTCTATCTTGGGAGAAAGTTAGTCCTAGGGAAATGGATTTTAGATTAGGGGAAGAGAATTCATCTGCTTCCATTGGAGCCAAGAGTAGGTCAGATTTGAGATGTGGTAAGAGATGAATTGCACTGGCTACAAAGAAAAGGGTTAAAAGTAGGAGAGGAAGCAGGCCAATAAAGGAGATTTATGACGGGTTCAGACCTGGGCAGTTGTTGAAAGTACTCTGTGTGTGTGTGTGCGTGTGTGAGTGTGTTAACATACATTTAACATAACATAACATTTTACTTTCCCAATAGATTGGTAAAATTTTATTACAAATTGTTCCGTGGACTCTGTCTTGTGTTTGGGAAGAAATTAACACTTTCCTCAGTGTTTCCTCAGTCACAGTAGCAGAGGCAGTACCAGAGTGGTGGCCCAAGGTCAACAACAACAGAAATGGCCCAGTGGACACACAGTGTGGAAGGCCAGAGAAAAAAGTCCCTGGCAAATGGTTTGAAACTATCCTGGAGACATTTAGAGAGTGGCAATTTGGTAACCAGTTACCTCATCTGTAAAATGGGGCAATAATATTTGTCCTTGCTTCCCTCCAGGGAAGTTATGAAATGTAAAATAATTAATGACCATAACGTGTTTGAACACCTTGGAGAAATATAATATATAAACATATGATATCATGATTACCTCTATAATAAAAAAGAAAGAAAATATTAAAATAACAATAATATGTAAATTTTCACCACCTGCAGTAGTATATGAAATATATAACTCTTTTTATTGTTTTCTGTCTAATCCACTGCACCTGCATTAAAAATGTACCCCGATGGCCTAATTTTTAAAAACACATAAAATTTAGACAGGTACTTATTCTTTTATTCACCCCATTGTGCCTAGGTCTCACAGAACATATTTTAAATAATATACTACCACAAAGAGACCACTTCAATACAAATCTCAATAGTGTGGGTTAGTAAAAATTACTTTTAAAGGCAAACATCTGGCACCTCATAAATATATATCACCTTTCATCAAGAGTTTTTCAAACTCTCCCCATATATATTACACTTATAAGCATTATTAATTCAGCATATTGTACGTGTGTTTTAAAGTAGTCCCAGAGCAGAATTACATATGTAAAATATGTACTGCAATATCTAGCCCATGCAGATCATAAAGAACAAGACATTAACCACAATGCTCAATGCTTTTGATTTAATGTGTTCTGTTAGCTAACAGGGGCGATTTTTAAAGCACAGATACAAGAAAATACTAGTTAAGTGTAAAGGCAGCTATTTATTCTGACTAATTTTTTCCCTCTCTTGTGACATTTAGCAAATTATTCTAGGCTTATATTTAGCTTGTGTCAGAAATATGTCTAAAATATTTTACTCTGGTTTATTTCTACATCTGAGAGAAATTTTAAGATGACTTCCCTTTCCAAAGGCTGAATCTGTAACACCTAACTGATATTTCTTTTCCAAAGGGTATTGGGGGGAAAAAAAGATAATCTGTAATGCCCTTTGGCAATTTTTCCTGTCATTAATGATCTGACTGTGAAGTTATTTGTTGTGGTTCTGTTTTTATTTTTTCTACATAAGTAATTGCCAATTCTTCTTGCCGTGTCTTTACTAATGTTAAAGAAAATAGAATCAGTTTTATTGTTCTATTTGTATAATGGTACATATATTTGTTTCATAAATCTTACTATTTTGCCAGATTTAGAAACACTGGCTCCTTTAGCTGTTCCTGACAAGTTAAAGTTCAAATATGTTTCCTTGAATTTTCGCATTTCTCTCTATTCCTTTACGAAATGAATGACACAAAAGAGGCACATTTAAAGGTAAATGTTGTGAAGGTCTGTGGCTTGATCGGACACACCCTAAATCAGCTCTTTACCTCACTCATCTCTTGTGCTGGGATTTTATCTAAAATTTTAGTTATGCCTTTATTCTATAAATGTATATGTTTTAAGTTCATATTGATTTCCAGGCACTATGTCAGGCAGTAGAGATAAAACAAGCAAACAAGAGAGTATTTCTAACCATGAGGAACTTTCAAAATAAAAGAGAGCGAGAAAAAAATAAGTAATCAAGTAACTAAATAACAAAATTGTTTAAGTGTTCTGAGGGGAAAATATAAATCATTATGCCCCCAAATTAAAAGAAACAACCTTCTTTGGATAGGATGGCCAGAGATACCCTACCTGTCTCATGTTAAGTATATCATGTGGGGTTCCTGATGAAATAATGAATATAACACATATATCTAACTTCTTTCTCACATTGTATTAAAGTTACTATATAAATATTCTGTATAGATAGAGAAAATTCTGTACTAGTATTACAAAACATGGAAGAATAATAGTTGCATACCAAAAACTTCAAGAAAATTTTCTGTATAAGGTGACTCTGTACAGACAATGGCTTGCTTGGAAAATAAGTGAAGAAATCTCAAAAGAACTCACCAGCAGCAATAGGTGGAAGGCCAAATTGGATGTTAGGACAGTAAGACAGCAATATGTGACCCCATTGAAGTCTCAGTAGGTGCCCAAGTACTGTTCGCCTTGTATATCTGGATCCCACAGCAATGGCTCACAGTGAACCTTGGAAAAGCCCCTATTAAATAATGGATGCCATGATAAATGCAAAAAGGAGGTCAGAAACTCCTTGCTGCAATCATCTACAGCATCAGCTCTCTACAAATATCTGATAATGGAGCTCTAAACTGGCAAAGTAAAATTAAAATATATGGGAACTTTATCTTTCTCTCTTTGAGCTTAAAAATCTCAGTCTCACAACCTTTGACATGTCCCATTTCACACCAGAGCAGAATGATCCTGGAGAGATCTCTGTAAGTACAAGCTAAGGTAGAAAAGTCATGGGTATGTAAAATTATACAGAAGTTCAAAAGAGTAACTCAGAAGTATAGTCAGAAGAGCTAAGTTTTCTTACGAAACCCTAAATATTTTAAAAAATACATAATAAAAATTTTTATAGGGGTCAAGGCAATAGTCAAGGCAGCTACAAGGCAGACAACCAAAGGAAAATATAAGCCAGAAGAAACTACATAAATAACAGTATAACCACCAAACTAGAAACTTCAGTAAAGCAAACATTAGCAGATTGAAAGGACAGAAAATAATTAGTACAAAATTTTCCTATGAACCACACAATCTTCTAGGCACTGTGGACATAGAAATGAAAAGAACAAAGTCTCTGTTTTCATAGAGCTTACACTGGGGAGAGACAGCTAGACACAAAATGAACAATTAAACATCTGCTATACTGCAACATGACAAGTGTGATTAGAGTCTATAACAATGGGAAAAGGAATAATGATCAAGATTTGCAGTGAAATTGCAGTATATAATTGAGAGGACAAAGGAGCCCTTACCGAGAAGGTGACATTAGAGGGACTTGATATTGTAAAAGAAGACAAAACGTAACTTCTAAGATCAAGTTGTAACAGACAATGTAGCTTGCCTTGGTTTTTCTTTTTTTTATTAGTTTCAGAGTAAAGTTTAGTGACTGATCATTTACATACAATGCCCAGTGATCATTATATCAAGTGCCCTACTAAATACTCTTAACCTAATTACCCCCAACCACCTGCCCTCCAGTAACCCTTAGTTTGTTCCCTACAATTGAGTCTCTTAGGGTTTGTCTCCCTCTCTGCTTTCATCTTATTTTATTTTTCCCTCCCTCCCCCTATGTTCATGTGTTTTATTAAATTCCACATATAAATGAAATCATATCGTATTTGTCTTTCTATAATTGACTTATTTCACTTAACATAATACACTCTAGTTCTATAGACATCATTGCAAATGGCAAGATTTCATTCTTTTTGATGGCTGAGTAATATTCCATTGTGTTTATATATGCCACATTTTCTTTATCCATTCATCTGTCGATGGACATCTGGGCTCTTTCCATATTTTGGCTATTGTGGATATTGCTATTGTAAACATTGGGGTGCAGGGTGCCCCTTCAAATCACTATTTTTGGATAAATACATAGTGATGCAATTGTTGGGCAGAAGGGCAGTTCTATTTTTAACTTTTTGAAGAACCTTCATTCTGTTTTTTCAGAGTGGCTGGACCAGTTTTCATTCCCACCAACAGTGTAAGAAGATTCCCTTTTCTATGTATCCTTGTCAGCATCTGTTTTTTCCTGAGTTGTTAATTTAAGCCATTCTGACCTATTCTCATTGTGGTTTCGATTTGTATTTCCCTGATGATCTTTTAGTCCACTCTAGGGATAGCTATCCATCATGTCAAGAGGACACTCAACCAGCCTATGAAGAGGATATCGTGGAGATGAAACGAGGTTTCCTGTCAATAGCCAATAGCAACTTTCCATACAGGCGAGTAGCCACTTTGGAAGGGAATATATCTCCCAGGCCCAATAAAGACAAGGGATAACTGAAGTGCTAAATCTGACTGAGTCCCATGAAAGACAAATTTCTTAGCCAAGATGTCCCAGAATTTTGGACACAAAGAGACTGTGGAATACGATATTTAAAGTTCTAAGCTACTATGTTTGGGGATAATCAATTATGCAGCAGATAATCAATATGCATGCAGATATCCAGAGATAGCACACATTCCCAATGGAAAGAACAGCAAGGGCAAGGCTCCAAGGTAAGAAATGTTTGATATATTTCAAGAAGAATGAGTAGGCCAATGGTGCTGCAGCTGAGGGAGTAAGGAAAAGAATGTAAGAATTAGAGTTAAGTGAGGAAACAGAAACCAGACAAGATAGGACTGAATCAATCCCAGCAACTGCACTACTAGGTATTTATCCAAGGATACAAACATAGTGATTTGAAGGGGCACATGCACCCCAATCTTTACAGCAGAAATGTCCACAATAGCCAAAATATGGAAAGAGCCCAGATGTCTATCAACAGATGAATGGATAAAGAAGATGTGGTATATATACAATGAAATATTACCCAGCCATCAAAAAGAATGAAATCTTAGCATTTGCAATGAGCTGGATGGAACAACAATGTACTATGCTAAGTGAAATAAGTCAGAGAAAGACAATTATCATATGATATGACTAATGAGGAATCTAAGAAACAAAAGAGATAACATAGGGGAGGGGAAGGAGGAATAAATAAAATAAGAGGAAAACAGAGAGAGAGACAAACCATAAGAGACTCTTAACTATAGGGAACAAAATGAGGGTTGCTGGAGGGGAGGTGGGTGGAGGGATGGGATAACTGAGTGACGGGCATTAAGGAGGGCACATGATGAAGTGAGTCCTGTGTGTTATATGCAACTAATGAATCACTAAACTCTACCTCTGAAACATACAGTATATATTAACTAATGATTTTAAATGAAAAATAAAAAGATAAGAAAATCTAACAAAAAATAAAGTAAAATAAATGAAAGTAAAAATAAATTTTAAAAAGCTTTAAAAAAGAAAGGCTTTTGGTTTTTATATTGAGAGAGATGGACAGCAGATAGAAATTTTAAAGATTTTATTTCTTTATTTGAGAGAGAGGCAGTGAGAGAGCATGAGCGAGGAGAAGGTCAGAGGGAGAAGCAGACTCCCCGTGGAGCTGGGAGCCTGATGCGGGACTCAATCCCGGGTCTCCGGGATCATGACCTGAGCCGAAGGCAGTCGTCCAACCAACTGAGCCACCCAGGCGTCCCAGAAGCAAGATAATCTGACTTACCCTTTAAAGCATTCACTCTAGCAGAGGTTCAGAATACAGTGGGGGCAGTGAACAAGTTTGGAAGTAAAGAAACTAGTGAGGAGACTACTGCAATAATCCAGGCATACTTGATAGAGACTTGTACCTCACTGATCCCAGGGAAGTGGTAGAAAGTGGACAGTTTCCAAATATCACATGGAAGACAGAAGTCAAGAATTAGATGCTGGTGAACAAAAAAGATGAATCAAGGATAATGCGAACATTTTAGCCTTAACAGGTAGTGTAAGAGTTAAATCTAATAGGCATTATAAACTAAATATTTATAATAATTCATGAAGAAACTACAAAGTGGTATGAAAAAAATGTAAACTCAGAAAAGATCAATCCATGCTTCCACAAATGAAAATTTTAGTTTGAAATTAAAAAATCTCTCCAGAAAAAAAGCAGAAAGAAGTGAAAAGAGAGAATTAATGGGTAGGAAAAAAAAATGAACATGACAAAATAATCCAGAATAGTACAAAGAACCAGATAGATAATCTCTCAGAGATAATAGGAGGGGCAAGTTAGGGGGTGAGGATGCTAGAGTAATAATGTTCAACATGAATCCGAGGCTGATAGTTCCATAATACCTAGAAAAGTACTTGAAACAGAGTAGCTTTCACTAAATATTAACATTTTTCCTTGAACTAATAATAGTCCTAGAAGAAAAGTGTCCAAAGGATGGGAGAGAAGATATCAGGCAAAGGATTCCAGCACCTGGGTGAAGCACAGAAATATAAAAAGATGGATGGAGGAAGGCAGAAAACATAGATCCACACTACCCTCATCATCCTTCCCCCAAGCCTGGGCAGACCAAGGCAAACAAAGACACGCTCCCTGTGGGGGAAGAGAGTGAAATGAGCATTTGATTCACCGTGGACCCCAGAGCATTTCTGCCCCGCACCACATAGACTCCTAGATAGCCTCCTAGAGGCTCCCACAAACCCAGGTCATTAACCGATCCTGGTGTCTGCCAGCTCCTGTACCATCAAGCAGTTCCTGTGCCCCAAGCCTATGCAGCACGAGGCTTCTGTCAGGCTTCCACAAACCTATAGCCCCAGCTCACCCCAATCCTGCCAGCTCCTAAGGCCCTGGGCAGTTCCCAAGGTCCCAGGAGGCTCCCATGACACCAGGGAGTTAACCATAAAAGAAATGCTTATGAAAAATATCACAAAACTTCACTAAGAACAAAAATTATCTTAAAAGATAAATAAAAGGAGAGAAACATACCAGACTTATGAATGAAAAGGATGAAAGGATGTTATAAAGGTACCCATTTTCCGAAAGTTTATCTATAAATGAAATTCTAGCCAATATCCCAAAAGGATATATTTCAAATTTGACAAAAATAATTCTAAGCCATATCTGGACAAAACCTCTCACCTTTGAGAAGGCCATGCTTGAGGGAAGCTTTGGACTATATTTTATACCTTCCTGAAGAAGCTATTGCCTATAAAGGTGGACAGAAAATTTAGCAGGTGACTGCTATATGTTATCTTCATATCTTGATAGGTGCCTTATTCCATACTAATTTCAAGAAGGAAATCCGTGTTCCAAAATTATATGTCCATCAAATAAACTTTGGTACTCAGATTTGCAAATAAAGAGTTGACCAAACTTCAATTTCTAACTTTTTCTTTCATAAATGGGAAGTAAGGTAAACACTGATATTTATTGAGCACTTCTAATTTTCCAGGAATTTTGCATGCATTTTGTCACTCAATCTTTATACAAACACCATGAGATAGATATGCCAATATTTCCATGAGAAAATTAAAGTTCATGGAAATTAAACACCAGTTGTTCAACTACTTATTGATAAACTCAGTCAATCCAAGGACTTTGGAGCTCTAAATTCAGGCCCCTTTATTTTGCTGTTATTTTCTTATAGTTTTATTGCTTTAAAAAAAATCTCTTTAATCATTTAAAAAAAAATTTTTTTATTTATTTGACAGAGATCACAAGTAGGGAGAAAGGCAGGCAGAAAGGGGGTGGGGGGAAGCAGGCACCCTGCTGAGCAGAAAGCCAGATGCAGGGCTTCATCCCAGGACCCTGGGATCATGACTTAAGCCAAAGGCAGAAGCTTAACCTATTGAGCCACCCAGAATCCCCTCTTTAATCATTTTTAATATTCTTATTTTAAATGTTATTATGTCTAGTTTGATCATTCTTCTCCCTTGCATCTTCCAATTTGCATCAGTAATTTGCTATGCATTTGTGATTTTTGTTCAGTTCAAATTTTATCTATTTTATTTATTATTTTCTATTGGAGGCCCTAAAGCTGTTGAGGAAATGTCATTTCAAAGATGTTTTGGCTTGTTTATTCTGGGTGTTTCAAGGACCTCAATGACCTTGGGCCAATTTTTATGTTGAATATTTGCCATGTGGTTCTTGGTCATGTAAGGTATATACATCATCACCCTCTACACGTAAGGTAGGCTTAGGATTTCGACTTCTCTTCAGGGACATTTTCCCTCAAGAGATACAGACAAGACATTTTCTCAATGCTTTTCAGAAGAGAGGGTGGGGAGAGGAGTGCTGAGCATTCTATGGGCCCTTTGTACAGCCCTGAGGTCATGCTGCACATTCCTGCATGTCCTCATAAATTTTAGAGCCCACTTCTCCAGCCCCTCCAGGATGTTCTAGATCCCTAATTCCTCAGTTATCTGGGTATCAACCTTGACCTACTACTTGTGCACTGATTTTCAAACAAATGTGGATTCACTTTTGTTTTGAGGTCAGATATTTCCATATGTTTTTAAACTAGGATTTCCAGGTTTTTAAAGGAATATTTCCATATGTTTTTCAAGGAAATTTCCTCATTGCTCCTCCTTCACTTAAGCTGTCTTAGTAACCAGGCTCTATCTTCACTCATTTTTTACCCTCTGGACTGAGCATTGTTTCTCTCTACCCTTGCCTGATTTTTATTTGTTTTTTTGTTTTCTTTTAATCCCATATATTTTCTAGTTCCTCACCTCTTCCTTATTTCTTGATTTCTTCTACCTTTAAACCTTTTCCTGAGGTGCCTCTTCCTCTTTACTTATCCGCTACATCAGCCAACCCCTTTCTCCATTACTTTTTTCTACTTTTCATATAACTTCTTATCTATTAGCTATAAATTTTGTTTGGTTGTCTCTTGTTATACAAGGATATAAGTCACAGCTGGAATATTATGCTATATTTTGTGTGCTTCATTGGTTAGCTCAGAACACTACAAGAAATTACGACCAAAATGGGACTCTAGGGATCAAATTATGATGAAAAATTAATTAAGTTAATTAACTGCAACTTGGAGTTTGAATGTACAGAACTCTTTCAGGTAATTAGCACTCCTATAGGCTAGGGACTCTATTATTTAGGATGTAACAAAGTGTGAAGTTTAAACTGAAATTAAGTAATTTATGGAAAAACTCTAGCTCAACCCAAGTTCTAAATAAATATCAGACATTTAATTTTTAAAGGTAAGATATGTTAAATATGCCAAGACAGCTTTAGAATGAAGATATTCTGTAAGTCTGGTTAATTCTCATTCTAATGTAAAAAGATAGGTAAAAATTAGAGCAAACATTTCTTTGATTGATGTAAGGATGGAATTTATCATTTGGAGGTCACCTCTGAGCAGGATCTCAGTTTGTATAGTAGAAATAATATTAGCTCACACTTACTGGGTACCTACCATGTGCTGGGGATACATTTAATAATACATCTCCTTCTAAAATGACCCTAAAAGAGAGCTCATATCGTTATTTCATTAAACATATGAGAAACTAAGGCACAGACAGTTTAAGTAACTTGTTCAAGGTCACATACTTATTGAGTTTTGGAGTTGAGATTTAATATTAGGCAAGTTGGCTCCATTCCAGCCCTTTAAGAATCACTACACCTTAAGAACTGTACTCAAAATTTAAAGCAACCACATTATAAGAACCATGGAGTCTTTGGATAATTAATATCAATTGAAACCCACCTGTGTACTTTTTCACCTAAGTACACACTAATGTTTTAATTATTTCATAAATATCGATAGATGAAGAACTAACACTTGGACTTTTTTCAAAGATGAAAATGAATTCCTTAATATGTTGCCATTATGGTATATGTTGTGACACTTGAATTTAACTACATTACTCATACCATAAGAAAAGAAGTAGAGATCATTAGGGTCGTCTATAAAGAGAAATTAGAGGAAACATTTATCACAGGGCCATTTTTACCTGGCTTTTGTCCAAGGATTCATAGTAGCCATTTGTGACTTTCTTAAGATAAAGACAAATAGAAAAGAAAATATTCACAAATAAAGAAAATTATTTTGACAATCTCTATTCTCAGGTACAAAATAAAAATAAAAGATTTCAATTTTTCTTATGCAACACATTATAAAATTATTGTATGGTTTCTTTTGATTACAAACAATATATAAAAAATTGTGTAAATGTGGAAAGCACAGAAAAGTAAAAAGAAAAACGAAACAAAGGAAAAAGGAGGGGAGGAAGAAAGGGAAGAAGGGAAAAAGAAAAAAGAGGGATAAAAGGAAGACATGAGGGAGGGAAGAAAAGAAAGAGAAAGAAAGAGAAAAAAGAGAAAAAGAAATAAGGAAAAGAAAAGAAAAATTACCCATTATTCAACCTCTCAGAGGTAATTGCTTTCAATATTCTAGTGTACATTATTTCTAATATGTATTATATATCATTAAAATATTCACAGACAGTGCAATGTACATACTCATTTGTAGTCTGCTTCTTTTTCAGATACAATTGTATCATAAACATGACATTCCCTGTGTCATTAGTCAATTTTTTCACTTTTTAAAAAAATAACTCCAGATTTAAACTCAATACAAAATATTTTGTATCTTCACATCACAATACAATTTTCAAAACTAATAAATTAACATTGATATAATACTAGTACTAGTCTAGAGACCTCACTGAAATTTCATCAATTGTCCCACTAATGTCTTTTTTTCTGGTCCAGTATTCAATCAGGACCACATATTGCATTTAGATATCATGTTTCTTTAGACTGCTTTAATATGGAACAATTCCCCAGTTTTTATCTTTAATGATTTTTTAACCTTTTGAAGAGTACTGGCCAATTATCTTGTAGAATGTCCCTCAATTTCAGTTGTTCTGATGGTTCAGGTTATGCATTTTTGACAAGTGTGTCACGGAAGTAATGTATCCTCAGGGCATCATATCAGGAAGCTCAAGTTATTGATACGTACCATTACTGGTGACATTAACTTTGTTCACTGAGATGAGATCTGGTAGGTCATTCTACTATAAAGCTACCATTTTATCCCCTTGCATTTTGTAAGTATTTAATGAGAAGAGACTTAAAACTTATGTAAATACCCTATTTCTCATCATATTTTCACCTTTAATTTTAGCATCCTTTGATAATTCTTGCCTAAAAGTTATAACTTCAGTGTTTACCAAATGACAATTTTCCTTTTCTATCATTCCTTTACAATTATTATGTTGACTTTTACTATAAGGAAGGGCTATCACTTCTCATTTATTTATTCGTGTGTGTGTGTGTGCGTGCACGTGCGCACGTGTGATTATGGACTCATGTATATTTGTTTTCTTTTATGTTTAAGAATCCATTATTATTATTGTTTATTTTCTTGCTCAAATTATACCAGATTTGGCCATTGGAACATATCCCAATAATTTTTTGAGCACTCCCTTACTTTCTAGCATCACAAGATAGTCCTCTCTTATCATGGACTTTCACGGCCTTCAAATGTACTATTTTTCCAAGGGAATGGTTCTGTCTGTTGGAGAGTAGCACTAAGAAACTAAAATCCAGGCACTGGGCATGTTAATTGTTAGCTGGATTTTATTGTTTCCAGACCCTTTTAGTAGACAAAACTAGGAAATATATATATATATATATATATATATATATATATATATATATATATACACTAATATACACATATTTATTTTTTATTTGTTTGTACATATATATATGTCCTTATTAGAAATAATGAATTTATGTGGATTTTATTCCACTCCAACAATTTCTAGCCTCCTGCCTTTCCTGATTTACAACTATTTTCCTCTAAAATAAGAAACCTGGCACTTATTACCCACAATATCCATTTATTTGCTCAATCAAGAATATACATAGTTTCCCAATTACTAACCCACTCTCCTACTGAAATATGATAGTTTGTGAAAGTTATTTTTGTCTATGTTCTTATTTTTTTCATATTTTATTTGTTTTTTTGAGAGAAAGAGGGAGAGAGAGCATAAGCAGGGGAGATGGGCAGAGGCAGAGGGAGAAGCAGGCTCCCCACTGAGCAGGGAGCCCACTGTGGGATTTGATCCCAGGACCCAGGGATCATGACCTGAGCCAAAGGCAAATGCTCAACCAACTGAGCTACCCAGGTGTCCCTATGTTATTCATTTGTAATAGTATTAAGCTCATTTATACTTATGGCTCCCATCCTAAATCCTGATATTAATTAATTAGTTATGAATTAATTAACTCAGAAGGGCCCATACTTTGCTTAAAGCTCTGCCCATTTTTATTTTGCATTTGGTCACCCAAATTATGTAACAGGTCCTGTGTCCTAATGGAGGTATCAAATTACTCGTATAGTAGCTTCCATGTCCACCTGCTTCTTCACTTCAGAATAACTGATAGCTTCCATCATCCCTTGCTTCTTTTTTTTTTCTTTTTTATTTATTTCTTTTCAGCGTAACAGAATTCATTGTTTATGCATCACCCCCAGTGCTCCAGGCAATATGTGCCCTCCATAATACCCACTACCTGGGTCCCCCAACCTCCCACACCCTGTCCCTTCAAAACCCTCAGATTGTTTTTCAGAGTCCAGAGTCTCACATGGTTCATCTCCCCTTCCAATTTCCCTCAACTCCCTTCTCCTCTCCATCTCCCTATGTCTTCCATGTTATTTGTTATGCTCCACAAATAAGTGAAACCATATGATAATTGACTCTCTCTGCTTGACTTATTTCACTCAGCATGATCTCTTCCAGTCCCATCCATGTTGATACAAAAGTTGGGTATTCATCCTTTCTGATGGAGGCATAATACTCCATAGTGTATATGGACCACATCTTCTTTATCCATTCCTCTGTTGAAGGGCATCTTGGTTCTTTCCACAGTTTGGCAACCGTGGCCATTGCTGCTATAAACATTGGGGTACAGATGGCCCTTCTTTTCACTACATCTGTATCTTTGGGGTAAATACCCAGTAGTTCAATTGTAGGGTCATAGGGAAGCTCTGTTTTTAATTTCTTAAGGAATCTCCACACTGTTCTCCAAAGTGGCCGCACCAACTTGCATTCCCACAAACAGTGTAAGAGGGTTCCCCTTTCTCCACATCCTCTCCAACACACATTGTTTCCTGTCTTGCTAATTTTGGCCATTCTAAGTGGTGTAAGGTGGTATGTCAATGTGGTTTTAATTTGAATCTCCCTGATGGCTAGTGATGATGAACATTTTTTCATGTGTCTGATAGCCATTTGTATGTCTTCACAGGAGAAGTGTCTGTTCATGTCTTCTGCCCATTTTTTGACATGATTATCTGTTTTGTGTGTGTTGCTTCTTATTCACTTCTCCTTTTCCAAGGAGAGTTTATTACTGAATCATTAATTCTGTGATCTCCAATTTCTTAAGAAATACTCATTTTATTTGTTCACTCTTGAACGTCCTCAAACATGGTAATATAGCTCAATATAACTCTAATGAAGAACCCCATCATGACTTATTAACTCATCAAGCTAAAATTATATTTATCTTATGTCAAACATCTCAAGAATGCTTTTATTTTCTCTCTACTCACAATACTTCTTAAATTTTTACAACAAAGTTCTTTTTCCTTGAAACTTCATTTTCCAAGTTGCACAGTGATCTACTCATTGCCTAAATCAGTACACTTTTCCCAGGTTTTCACATTTTCTTAACAATGTCTCCATTAATAACCACTTTTTTGTACTTGAAATTTTCTCCTCAATGATCTTTCAAGATATAGCACATCTTTTTATCCCTCTTCTCTGGTGCTTTTTCTTTCCCTCTTTCTGCCCTTTGTGGATCTAAATATGGCACACACCTTAAGGCTCAATCCTCAATCAAAAGAAAAAGAAGGGTAGGAGAATTTAAAGATAGGATGCGTAAGTACAATACAGAACCAGAAAGTGAGCTGACCAAAAGAGTGCTGGAGAAGAGTAGAAAACTGAGAAGTTCTCAGAACCGAACTACAGAAATCTGTAAACCTTTCCCCAGGGTCTTACTATTAAAGTGTTTCAGTCCAGTGATACCTAACATTTTGGGAGGTTTCAAATTCCCAAAAAAGATGATCTGATTGAGGCATATTCTGCCTTGAGTCAATCATCTTTGGCCCTGTGCACAATTAGGAATAGAGTCATGGTCGGAGACTGGAAGAGACCCCAGCTGGAATTTACTAAGGATATTCACTGTAAGTGTCTCCTACATTCCCACACTGAAGGAAATATTTCTGGATTTCCCCCCCCCCATTTCCCACTCCCATTATATCCCATGTGTGATGAAGTTTAAAGCATACAATTAAAACCTAGCCAGTATGTACCCAGGGAAGAGTGGCTGAAGGAGGATACGCTAAAAAATATATCTCAGATAAAAGAAGAGTCACAGGGAAGAAAATAAACAATGGTTTTCAAGTATTTTAAACCTATCATAGTTAGAAATAGTCAACTAATTTCATAGCTCCAGGGAACAGAAATGCATATCACAATGTAAAACGTGGGTGATCATATTTCTAGAGTTCAAAGTAAGGAGTAATATTTTTAAATTACAAAATTTTTCATTAATACTATTATGAGAATTTGAACACACAATACATATTATGAGAAAACTCAAAGTTTCCCCTCACTGGTGATGTCCAAATTGAAAATCAATCATCATCTACATGGAATATTCTGGAGAAATATGCTGGTCTGGTACTATTTGCAAATCCATAGTAGCCATCTTCCACGAATATAACTATCTAATACTGACATTGGAATGGATCTATGTAATCTAGTCTACTTATATAACTCTATAAATAAAAAACTGAGACCATGAGTTATGTAGCCAGAAGGCTGATAGTGACAAAATGACCAGAAACAACATTTATGAGGTGTCCACAAACCTGGAACAGAGTATGATATCTAAAATGAATGGAGGAACATACTAGGTCACAAGCAGGAATACTGGTTAATCTTAGTTCTTAATGTCAAAGGTTATTCTAACAGGCTAAGCTATAAACTTTTCCAGAACACTCTATTCTTATGTTGGGGGAAATAGCCTAAGCTGGCAGTTTTTTTCCACCCAGACAATGAAAAATATTAAATATTCCCTTATTTTTTTAAATATAAAAATAATATAAAACAAAACCAAAAAATGTAGAAAACAGAGAAAAGAAAAAGCACTGTTTCATTCACATACAATTATTTTGGTACTTTGACTTATCTAATTCCAATATTTATTACTGAAGTATATGTTTTTACATGGCTTATATACACACATTTCCCATGTATAAAATTTCACACTTTATTTTTATTCTTCTCCTAGGTATTATCACACACTCTTAAACAGTTCTCTACTTTTCCTTTAATGGAGTTTTTCTTGTTTTGTTTTGTTTTAG
Source organism: Mellivora capensis (assembly GCA_004024625.1). NCBI lineage: Eukaryota > Metazoa > Chordata > Mammalia > Carnivora > Mustelidae > Mellivora > Mellivora capensis. The sequence goes on along the minus strand of PISX010026524.1, from coordinate 3,004 downwards.
ATTTTATTTATTTGAGAGAGAGAGAGAGAGAGAGAGCACAAGCAGGGGCAGAGGAAAAGGGAGAAGCAGCCTCCCTGGGGCTCAACCCCAGGACCCTAGGATCATGACCTGAGCCAAAGGCACACCCTTTACTGACCAAGCCACCCAAGCACCCCTTTAAAGGAGTTACTGAAGAACAATTTTGAGAAAATAATATCTTAATATGGTGTATTTTTTAAAGGAAGTAGTTGAATACTATAGCATTTTTTGCTCATACTACAGCAATGTTCTGATGTATCTAGGTCTTCAGATTTAACTTGAAAGGACTCTCTAATCACTGGGACAGGAGGCTGTGCCTTTCCTCTACACTCATTCTCAACTGTGAATAACTTAAGGCAGAACAGATTTGTGACTATATTCTAACCTGTATCTTGGTCATGTATCACAGGTTCTCACCATTGATAATGCTTCTCTTCTCTAAAGCAATACAGATGATGCTTGTTCTCTTCATATAAATACAGTGAATTATTGCAAAATATCTCATGTAAACATGCATGTGCACTTAAGACCCATATAAGATTCTTGTGTTTTTCTATTTGGAGAAAGGTATCTTTTCATTTCAGAGCTAAGCATGCATTTTGTTAGAATATTATCTTTTTAAAGTTAATTCCTTGTGATAATTGAGCAAGAAATGTTGGAGAATTGTCATTACGGTGAAAATGAGCACATGAATTATATGAAGGGCTAAGAGTTCAGAATAACAAAGCGTGAGCATTTAGATTCATATTAGAGAAAGGGAGAAGAAGACACAGAATAATATTTTTATTTTTAATAATATTTCTGAACATTTATGAATTCTAAAACCAATTGGAGACAGAAATATCCAATCCTTTATCCTTTATTAAATATCAGCTATTAACCATGTGTGTGACAATGATCCAACCCTTTGGGAGTCTTAGTTTATTCATCTGTTATTAGTGCCTTAAGTGATACAGTTTCCAAGATGCCTTCCTATTCTTCAAGTGTAGTCTGTTATTCAACGCCTGCCACCACCACCATCACGATCACTGTCATCTCTAGCAACAATAATTAAAACCACAAGAGTACGTAGGTGAGAATACAAAAGATTATTAAACATGAACCCTGCGGTCAATGGGCCTCCATCTACAGTAGTGAAATACAGTTATATCGTTTATAAATAATGATAATATACAGGTTAAATATTCTATGTTAATTTAAAATCTATAAATGATGACCCATTCGCCAACCTTTTGATGTGAGAACTTTAAAAAAATAGGGGTAGTGATTGGTTCATAATATATTATTTATAATTTCTAATCTGTTTCCTTGGAGTGAGAGCTTAAAGACTTTTCTGAAGATCTATGAAGGCAAAATCCTTCTAGATTTTTTCTTTTTCTAATCTGTCATTATGGGTTTACTTATTTAACCTTAAGGATATTTTCCTTTAATGACTACACACTGAGCCTTTTCAAAACATTTGACTTAGTATTCATAGATCTAACTCTTGTCACACTTATATTTTATTATTTTTATAATACCTAATTGCCTCAAATAATTACAATTTCATTTAAACTGTTATAAGCAGGTTTGAAGACAAATTCATCTTACTCTTGTTAAGCATATGAGTATTTAGTGAAAACAAAAGTGCACAGGTATATTGGAGCATGCTCTACAAGTAACGAATATTCACTGTGTCTTGCGCAGCACTTAATGTCATTTATAGAGGGACAGTTGAGTGCCTATTAATCCAGCACTTGTGTTCAGTGGAGATTGGGTAAGAGAGCTTTAGTGTATTTGGGGATGACACATGAGCATATAGACAAGTGTGTAAAATATGGTAGAAATCACTATAGGATAATGTAGTGACTATATAAATACATATAATAACAGTGTCTAATAACTGGAAGGACCACGTATGGCAATTAGAATCCAGAACGAATTTTTCAGTATTAGGAGGGAACAGACTTCTTCCCCCCCACAGCTAAATATTTCCTTTCATGTGACAGTGGATAAAATCAATGGAACACTCCTGTCTCCTTTCTGCCTCTTTAATTCTCTTTAATCCAGGGGACTGATTGCCTTTTCTCATTGAACCAAACTGAACTTAACATTTCCCTTTTTCTCTTTCAGGAATGACCTTTTTGTCTGGAGTAGGCCTGCACTCCTGAGATTAGGTGTTGCCCCAGGGAGGAGGGGGATCTTGCCCCAGCTCAGAACTGCCTATGGTTTGGGATTTGGTATTAGGAAACATGCATCCCTATAGAAAGAAGCCACAATCATTTTTTTAAAGATTTTATTATTTCTTTGACAGAGAGAGAGAGAAATCACAAGTAGGCAGAGAGGCAGGGGGAAGCAGGCTCCCTGCTGGGCAGAGAGCCCGATGTGGGGCTTGATTCCAGGATCCTAAGACCATGACCCGAGCCAAAGGCAGAGGCTTAACACACTGAGCCACCCAGGCACCCCTAGAAGTCACATTGTTCAACACAGACTTTATCAGTAAAAAAGGTGATATTTTGGCTCTACCTATTTATTACCTATTTTTTCATTTGGTTTTAATTTGAGTGAAGAAGACAGGACTGGTAGTGGCTGGCCTCTACGAAGAATCCAGCAAGGAGCTCAAAGAATGCTCCTTGAAGAATGTGGAACTTCAGGTGAAGACTGAGAGAAATGAAGTCTCTAGAACTCAACCTCTTTCACTGACCTTATCTTTGAATGGGTCTGTCATTCCCAATTCTTTGCTGATACCTCTTTGACTCTACTGTCTGAATAATCTTTCTTAAAATTGTGCTTGTGACTGAATATCTCGATGAAGTCCCAAAAGTTCATTTTTGCTTTTGTTTCCTTTGCCTTTGGTGACATATCTTGAAAGAAGTTGCTGTGGCTGATATCAAAGAGGTTACTGCCTATGTTCTCCTCTAGGATTCTGATGGATTCCTGTCTCACATTGAGGTCCTTTATCCATTTCGAGTTTATCTTTGTGTATGGTGTAAGAGAATGGTCGAGT
>PISX010026523.1:0-24359 GCA_004024625.1 Mellivora capensis | reverse complement strand
TTTCTCCTCCTCTGGAGTTCCACTGCTCTCCTTGTTAAGTGAACTTGGTCTTGGCTGGATTTCTTTTGATCTTCTGGGGGAGGGGCCTGTTGTAGTGATTCTCAAGTGTCTTTGCCCGAGGCAGAGCTGCACCGCCCTTACCAGGGGCCGGGCTAAGTAATCCGCTCGGTTTCGCTTTCGGGAGCTTTTGTTCCCTGAGGACGGGAATGTAAATGGCGGCCTCCTAGTCTCCAGCCCGGAAGAGCTGAGATTTGGGGCTCCACTCCTCAGAGAAAAGCTCCGGCTACTCCCATATCCCTCGCCTCGGCCGCGCTCCGATCTCACCCAGCCTGCGACCGGTTCAAGGTAACCCAGAGCTGAGAGCTCACTCTTCGGCTCTGTCTCTGTAGCCGGCTTCCCGCTCCGATACCTGCTAGCTCTGCGACACTCAGACACCCTTCTGTGACCCTGCGGGACCTGGGGCCATGCTGACCCCGCGTGGGCTTCACCCCGGTTTAGCCTCTGGAGCAATGTCCCTCCGTGGAGCAGACTTTTAAAAGTCCCGATTTAGTGCTCCGTGGCTCCGCTGCTTCCCGGGAGCCGGCCCCTCCCCCGCGGTCTATCCTCCCGTCGCTTTCGATTCACTTCTCCGCCGGTCCTACCTTTCAGAAAGTGGTCGATTTCCTGTTTCCAGAATTGCTGTTCTTCCTCTCTTCGATCATTGTTGGATTTGTAGGTGTTCGCAATGGTTTGATAAGCTATCTAGCTGATCTCCTGCTACCTGATGCCGTCTCAGCTGCTACTTCTCCGCCATCATGCCAAAAATCACCCCTGCAAAAATTCTTAATATGGGTTTATTCACATCCTGGATTGAAAAGGGTTATTTTATTATGTGACACATACACTTTACAGTCAGTTTACATTTGGAAAAAATACACTGTAGTTATAACATATTTGCAGTTACCATTAAGAAGGAACAATCAGTTTTAAAGTTTGAAATCGCCTCTTTAAATATCCAGCATACATTGTGATATCTTGTGAAGGATGCCTCATATAACACATAAGATTTTGTGTAACCATTAGATATAAAATACTTTTCACTTTCTCTAAAACCTTCAATTTATTTACAAAGCTCTATCACATCCTGTTGGCTTGAGGAAGTGAATTAAAGTGTTGACTAATGCCACTAATGAAAATGAGGTCGTGATAAATGGAGATGCTTGTGACATGGATCATTGTGCTAATGATCAATATCCCTAGGTTTGTAGAAGTTACAGCTCTTACAAATGAAAATTAGCTAATGCCGATTACAATTTATCAAGGTGTCATTACTAGCTAGTGTGCTGTAAATGCATTAATAACAGCTTACAACAGATTTGAATGTAAAAAGGTCCAAATAGCCAATTTTGCAAATGGTATGCTAAATTGGAATTTAAAGTAGTATGCAAATAACAGACATGTGAAATAAGAGTTTGAGTTGAATAGTTTATTTTTTTTCTTTCCGTTAATCAGCTGACACCAGTTTTTATCAGAATGATTTTGTCAGAGAAACTCAATTCTGTAAGTTTGATATTTTTTTTAGAGCTAAATATAAATGATAATTAGGATCAGGCATTTATAAGAAGAATCCTGATGTTAAAAGTAAATATGTTTTGCTATGGAATTCCACAGAAATCAAGATTTTGAGTCATTGCTTTATGAGACAAAACATAGAAATCTATAAAATCTTGAAATATTATCAGGAAGCCAACTTAAATTTTTTTTTCTAATAAATCAGCCTGTGTAATATTCCTGCAAATAGATTTTTAAAAAATCTAAGTTCAATGATGGTTCATAATGGATTTATTGATGGATTTACTCCTGTGTCCCCTGCTTGGCTTCTCAGTGTTTCCATAATATATACAACCAATTCCCTAGATTAAAGTGAGTCTGTCTTAATACTCAGGATTTTTTTGTGTTTTCCTATTATATCCTAAATTCCTATCAAGTACTTGGTTTCAAAAATAGTCCCAGAGAACAGTATTCATGCTGTGATTTTTAAAAACATTTTTTAAGTACTTCTAATTTTATTTATTTATTTTTCATTTTAAGTGTACTCTTTAATCCCCATCATCTGTTTCATCCAACCCCTCACCTACCTTCCTTCTGGTAACCATCAGTTTCTTTTCTATAGTTAAGAGTCTGTTTCTTGGAGATATTAGTGCATACTTAAGTATCTGAAGGATGAATGGATGGTAGTCCTCATCAGGCCTCCAGTTATATCTCCAATTTTATCTCTAGTTATATCTCCAATTATGTCTCCATTTAATACATCATTCTGGCCTCTGCAGAAATCAGATAGATCTTGGAGGATGAAAGTAGCTACCATGTACTCTGTCAAGCAGTAACTTCAATTGCACTGCCATGCCAGATGTGGTATCTTTGTTAGAAAATCTTGACATGGTATGCAGTTACTGATTGAGGAATGCATTCTTTTGAACACTGATCAGAAAAGAGAATCAGAAACAGTTCATATTTCGGACAACAATATAGGTTTACAAATTTTGCACCAGCACTGTGTTGGCTTTCTTGTCTTCTCTCATAGTATATTTAAAGGAGATCTAGTTCAGAAGACAACCAACTATGGCCTGCCACTTCTTTTTGTAGTATGTGTATGTGAAGAATAGTCTTTGCATTTTTAAATTTAATATACATTTTAAAAACACTGTCAGCTTTTGAGAGAGAACAGCATTTCCCCTTTTCGCCTACAAAGTCTAAAATATTTATTACTCTCTAGCTCTTAACAGAAAATGCTGGCCAACCCCTCATCTAAACTATCTTATCATCCTGCAGAGTGGTATATGGATCACCTGCATCAAAGATATGCTAATTGAGTCAGATGAATAAGATGTTATACTTTATACAAAGGTGATGCTAAAAAGTATACAAAAGGTAACCATTGTGAAAATCTATGTGGGGCAAAGTTAACTAGCTATAATATTTCTTTATCTTCTTTTGACAGCTTTATTTACTGAAGAGGTAGATGTTAAATTTTCTGATAATACTAGGTCTGGTTTAGAAAGGCTGTAAAAACTTGTTTTTTTGAAACATCTAAAAGTAATTGTGGCCAAACATACTCTGGAATAATGATGTATTCCTCTGTTTAGAAAATTTTCTGAAGTGTTTTTCTGTTTTGTTTTATCCCAATTTAAAGATTTTTTAAACCACTTTTGTCTTTTTCACTTTTCCCCATTCATATTTTAGTTTCCATTTCTTTTGTGAAAACTTGATTCTCCAATTGTATTATTTTGGTCAGTTGAGGGGCACTGTAATTGATGCAACCAACTTTTTTACTTTTCCCTTTAGCCTAAGTATATGCAAGCCATCTTACCTTTTCAAGTGCCTTTCATTATTATCTTGTCATCTTGTTAAACTTTTCTTGACCTTATTATTGTTTTTGCAAGTTTTATGATATAGGAGGGTTTGGCAGTATATTTTTTCCTCAAAAATTTTTGTGATTTTTTTTATTGCAAATTAATTGCTAATATATCTATGTATATGTATACACACACACACAACACAGTTAGTTATCTTAGTTCAGTCTGCAATATTTCCTTTGGAAAGCCTTTCTAATACATACATATATAGACACACATATAAATACACATCTACATACACTCACATCTAATATATTTATTAGTTTTCTTTGTTTACTCTGCTTTATGAAGAAAAAAGCATCTCCCGTTTTAAGTAGTGTGCCTCAGGATACTTCAAGATATATGCACCTTGCCAGATTGCTTTGCTTCCAAATTACATCTCCCTAACCCTTAGTTTCAGATGATTCTTAATTGCCCTAAATAACCTTTGTTGAATTCAGATATGCTGGAAATTTTTTGATTTGCATAAATTCTGTCATTGGAGGCAATTTAATAAATTTAAAAGAAATAATTTTGCAGCTGGAAAGCAAATGGGTTAAAGACAGCACAAGAAGTAATAGATCTGATTCAGAAATAAGAATGACTTTAAATGAGGGATTAGTATAATGAAAATTTTATTTTCAAAAAAATAAAAAGTAAAAGGTTTTAGAGAAATCTAACTTATAAAGAATCAATATAAGGCAGGCTTCACAAGTATGCACTCCCAGGGGAAAAAAGGATGCCTCAAATTGGAATACATAATTAAGGAATACTAAGTTATGAATGACTTTATCAGAAAACAGACAGACAAATAAGGGAATAAATATTTGCCATCAATTTGTGCTTTTGTTTTAGCTATTTTTACTCTATGCTACCAATAAATATATAGAAATTTTTAAAAATATAAACATGTTTATTTTATCTTTTTAAAGATTTATTTATTTGAGAGAGAGAGAGTGAGGGAAGGAGTAGAGGGAAAGATCTGTAAGCAGACTCCCTGTTGAACTCAGAGCCCTCCATGGGGCTTGATTCCACAACCCATAAGATCATGACCTGAGATGAGACCAAGAGTTGGCTGCTTACCTGACTGAGCCACCCAGGTGGCCTAAAAATCTTTAATGCAACAGGTGTCCTCTCTGCATAACTTTAGGGGAAAAAAATTATTGAGACTGTAGATGCAGCTGTAAGGACATCAACAGTTTCTTCCTACAGTTCTCACTTTTTTATATTGACCACATTTTAATAACCATCTTTTGTAAAGCACAGCAAGGATTTTGAAAAATGGAGAATTTATGTGACTTTCTTTAGTGAGAAACCTGGTAAAAAAGGTTTAGTATATCCACCATCACTTTTGTCATTACTAGTATAAGCAAACTAGGAGGAGGCAGGAAAAGACATTGACCCATAGGAACTTTAAACGTTGGCAAATTCTTTCCTGAAAATTAAAAAACAAACATGTAAGATTCTGCAAAACAATTGGAAACAACCTTACTGTGTTCTCTGAAAAGGATAAAACAAACAAATTGAGAGCCATGCAGTTACAGAAACTGCCAGCAGCAGTTTTAGGAAAAGTACCCAAGTCTGTCCTATTCTTTCCCGGTACTGCTATAATCAACTCCCCCCAGCTGAGGAACAAGAATGTTACCAGGCCACGAGAATCATCAGTCATGTTGGTAAAGAGAGTAGATTCTATTTAGAGCAATAAGTGGAACTTATATTGGTGACATTACCAGTAAAATTTGCTAGCTTATAGGAAACAGAGAGGAAACACATATCTGTTAGCCATAAGGTGCAGTCACAGTTGGGGTAAGTGGCAGACCTTCCAGAAGTTTAATGAGGAATGATTAGAGTTGAGTGATCCATACACAAGTCCTATCTCCCGACATAGAAAACTGGCTGAGGCTTCCATGAACTCTCCAATAGACACATGGGGTCTGAGGACACATTATCTGCCCAAATCATTAGCTGACCACTAAAATATAAAATAGAATAATGTGAAATACGTGGCCAATACTAAGGAAAAAAATGCAATAGAGACAGACCTTGAATAAGCCAAATATTGGATTAAGCAGACAATGATAGCAAAGCAGTTGTAGATATGCTTAAAGTACTGAATGACACTGTTGGAAAAATTAAAGAAAAATATGTTTAGTATGGGCTAGCAAATAAGGAAACTCAATGGAGAAATAGAAATACAAAATGGAAATTCTGTGGTTGGAATGTACAGTTTTGGAGTTAAAATGAAAATCTGCTAAATGGGTTCAGTGATAGACTTGAAATAACAAAAAATAGATGCACCTGGGTGGCTCAGTGGGTTGGGCCTCTGCCTTCAGCTCAAGTCATGATCTCAGAGTGCTGGGATGGAGCCCTGCATTGAGCTCTCTGTTCAGTGGGGAGCCTGCTTCCCCGCTCCTTCTCTGCCTGCCTCTCTGCCTACTTGTGATCTATCTGTCAAATAAATAATTTTTTTTAAAAATCTAAAAAAAGGGATGCCTGGGTGGCTCAGTTGGTTGGTCGACTGCCTTCGGCTCAGGTCATGATCCCAGAGACCCGGGATCGAGTCCCGCATCAGGCTCCCAGCTCCACGGGAGTCTGCTTCTCCCTCTGACCTTCTCCTTGCTCATGCTCTTTCACTGCCTCTCTCTCAAATAAATAAATAAAATCTTTAAAAAAAAAATCTAAAAAAAATAAATTATAAAAATAATTAATGACTAAGAAAATATAGATCAGGGGAAATTCTTCAGTGTAAAGAAAAACAGTAAAACAGTTGAAGAGAAATAGGCAAAAGTGTGTACAAACAACAGCTCTTTCATTTTTAGAATAACTGAGGGCCATTCTACACATTCTCCCAGGCTTCCCAAGAAGGATTGAACTTCTTGTTAATTATTTATTGGCTGCCTTTTCTTCCCTATCTCAGCTCCCCAATCACCTACTGGTGTTTCTAGGCTTATTCCCCAGATAAACTGATAGTACTCAGATACTTTTAAGTTTTTAAAGAAGCTCAGACCTACATGATAGTATATCCAGTGATCTATAATTATACTTAAATTATTTGCCTACTTATTTATTGCCTTGTTTTTCTACCAGAATATCTACTGATTGAGAGATCTATTTCTCAGTTCATTGCTTTTTTCCAAGCAATTAGAAAAAAATAATTTGCCATTAATAGTCAATTTTTCACTAAATTCTTATTGTATCAGTGGATGAACATACAATATACTATATTCTTATTGTGCTTTCTCATATTATTCTATTTCCTCTAGTCCTTCCTTTTTCTTCCTTAAAATGAAGGAAGGTGAAATTCATAGTAAGCTGGTAGATGGACTGTGTTAAAGCATGAACACCTCACTGGCCTTTAGCTTTTAATGGTTTCTTTTCAGCTCCCCCCATCTTCTATTCCAGAGTTGTTATTTTACCTTAAAGAATAATTAATCCCTGATAAAGGCTTTTCAACCTTACCCTAAAAACCACAGCTTCGTGGAGCTACAAAGGAAAATTTTTCTTCCGAAGGCAACTCAGCATTTGTGAAAAATATTATTTTATCTCATTAAATACTGATCATCTTTATGTGATGAAAGCTGTAAAAGGCAAAACTATAGGGATGGCAAACAGAACAATGTTTGTTGGGCTGGGAGTAGGGGGGAGGGTGTACAACAAAGGAGCAATATGAGGGAATTTTTTTGTATATTGATAGTAGCAATAGATAGACTTTGTGCACTTGTCAAAATTAATACAACTGTACATCAAAAATAAGTGAATTTTACTTAATTTACATTATAAACATCATGGTCTTAGTATTTTTGATGTCCTCACTGTTGGTGAAGTCTCCCAGTCAGTTTGAAAAAAAAAAAAACCCAAAAACTATAGAAATTATTAACTAAGGTCAGATAATTGAGGTTTCTCAGGTTCGTACAATAGCCAAAAGCCTTGTTACACAGTGAAAGGCATTTTGAATATCTTCTGTATTTAGTGCCATCATTAATATGAATATTTTAAATTGAACTGAATATATTCTCCCTTAACTTATTTTAATATTTTGCCTTTCACCATACCTGTCGCTGAGAATCATAGAGTTGGAAGAGCTAAAAAGGAATAGGTACCTCCCTCAGTTCTGTAACTGAATTCAGCTTATCTCAAATTCATTTCTTTTTTAAGAATCACTGTTGTTCCTAATTATATTCCAGGAGATTAGATTAGAGACTTTTTGAAACCAGCCTTAAGTGATTTATGTCTGTCTCTGTCTCTGTCTCTAATGCTATCTCTCTCAATCTCTCTTTCTTTCTTGGATTATCAAAGACCAAAACAATCACAAAATTCATAAAATATCACTTCAAGTAAAACTCAGAGGAAGTCACTTAAAAAAAGAAGAAGAAAAAACACTGTTAAACTAAGATCTGCTTATAAGCACCTTACAGTTTTTAAATGAAATTATAATAGATCCCAAAGGGATACATTGATATTTAGCTGTCAAGGCCAATAATGATTGCAGTTTTGGTGATACTGTCACACATGCAACGACTTTTAATAAGAGATATCATAAAGACATAAATCTTTAGATATGAAGCATTTTTTTTTTTACTTTTTGTCCTATGATAATTTTTTTTTATTTCATAGTTACAAGATTTCCATAAGCTAGGTTTCTCTAACAGTGATATAAAATGCTTGGGTTAACTACTGCTAAAAAATGTTTCAGGCAAAGATGCTACACGTTCTGATTTACTTAGATCCTTTCCTGAGAAAACGTTCTCAATTTTTAAATTTTTTAATTTATTTTTTATTTTTTAAGATTTTATTTATTTGAGAGAGGGAGCTAATACATAGTCAGGGGGGAGGCGCAGAGAGGGAAGCAGATTCCCCGCAGAGCAGGTAGCCCAATGCCTGTGTCAGCTTGCTAGCTTGATCCTAATCCCCCGGGATCATGACCTGAGCTGAAGGCAAATGCTTAACCTCCTGAGCCACCCAGTCGCCCCTTAATTTTTTTTTAATTAGTTAGTAGTGATTCAGTTATCAGTTGCTGCATAAAAACTGTCTTACAATTAAGTGGTTTACAATGTCTCTCAAGGTAGTCTTTTTGATTTAATCAACAAATGTGTTTAATAATGTATTAAAATATATTATTTAAATGTACTTACTCTGTGCTGAGATTACTAATACTCTTTGATAATCTAACTTAAATGCTATTTCGTGTCAGATGCTTAGCATGGAAAACACACTAATGGCCCTGGGAGATAAATACTATTATTCCTATTTCACAGTTGAAGAAATTGAGGATTAGAGGTGTTAACATCTCCAGATGGGCATAGAGGTCTTTCTATTTTTTAGGTACATGCTTTTCGAAATAATTCAATAATATACTGTCACACCATTACTGGGACTATTGTTTTCACAAATTGATCTATCATCAGTCTCTAACTTCATAATCAAGATTACTTTAAACATAAACCTTATCTTAATGTTGATGCCTCCCTTTAATTATGCATGTTACATGTTCTACTCAGAATTAAGTACCCGTTACATAAAATGGATGCTGGTACCAGAAAAGCTAATTCCATATGAACATGAATTTTTCCAATATGGTGAGTAAGAAGAGCACTTCTTGTGAGGGATCCCTGAAAACCAGACAAAGCATTTGCAGTGACAGAAGCCACAAAGAAGGTAGAACAACAGGGATGAAATGAAGAGAACCAAAAGGAAAGCCAACTCAACAGCCAAAGGCCTAGAAGACTAGAACAAAGGGAAACACATTTTCTTTGAAGGAGAGTTACCTATTAAGGTAGTTTGTGGAGTTCCTAAAAAAGAGATATTTAAGACAGAGATTAAATCACGGCAAAGAAGCAAAATGGGCTAGTGGATTCTATGAAAATTGAAGTCTGTTTGAAGATGAAGTTCCCTTCTTGACTACCATTCTTAGATAGGACATTCCCTTCCATAGAAAAAGATAGAGGCATTATTACAACTATAGGCTTAGTTGTGTACTTTATTTGCGTGTTTTGTGTTGAGTCATGTATTGCTTTAAGAATGGGTACTGACAGAGAAAAAGTAAAGAATTCTAGGACTGAACAACTGTGTGGTTGACTCAACCCTGAAAGGCCCCTAGGAGAAGCTTGATTATTCTGAAGCCCTATGCTACTTTTCAGGAAAGGACAGCAGTGGTTCCTCACTGTTGGTTTTTCTTTTTTTTTTTTTTTTTAAGATTTTATTTATTTATTTGACAGACAGAGATCACAAGTAGGCAGAGAGGCAGGCAGAGAGAGAGGGAGAAGCAGGCTCCCTGCTGAACAGAGAGCCCAATGTGGGGCTTGATCCCAAGACCCTGAGATCATGACCTGAGCTGAAGGCAGAAGCTTAAACCTCTGAGCCACCCAGGTGCCCCTCACTGTTGGTTTTTCAAAGCTGTTTTTTGTAGTAAATACTGTTCTTCATGGGCCATGAGTCTAACCCAGTAATGGTGTTCCTTTATCCAGTATAGGATCTGCTGGCCAACTAGTTGAGAAGCTCTCAATAGAAAATAAATGACCCAGTAAAGATATTCCTATCACTGAAAATCAAATAAAAGACACTTGTTGGTAATGGATGGCTACATAAACCAGAAATGAGTAATGTACTCAGTGGATACTGGTCATAGAAATCTTGTGCAGGTGACTGAGGATGTGTCATACTACTTTACTAACAAGGCAGGTAGGACTGACCTGAGACTTTACTTTCCTACATTTTATTTTATTTTTTTTTCTACATTTTATATATTAGGAAATGAAGGAAAGTGTGTGAGTCAGGGTTATTCATATTCCTTATTTGAGAGGGGTGGTATTGCTTCTATTTTCTTTAGACGGTGTATTTAAGTTTTGTTAAGCCATCCTTCAACATATATGTAAAAAATGTGTTAGAAAATTAGAAGTTGTTATGTTTTAAATTCCCATACTTGGCTGAAAGAGCAATTTGAGGGTGCACATATTTTGGTGCCCATCTCTTTGGAAAGTGAAGGAAAGGCAAGAGCATTTTCTCATCCTTAGTCAGATGTTTGTGATTTCAGAAGTGTACTGAAGCATTTGTAACCTGAGGTTGTGACCTTCTTATATACTTGGCATATATCAATAGATTGTATCAATATCTCACATATATTGCATGTATCTATGATGGATAGATATACCTATATAATGGATCTATATATCTGTATATCTCCTATATTTATTAGTGATTGAAACCAAATCCTAAAGTGACTTCAGAAAAAAACTGTAGGAAAACTAATTTCTGCTGGTTTTCTGCTGATCCCGTCCTCAGCAGTGCTCAAATATGGGATAGGAGATTGAAATCCAGGATGGATCTTCGGAAGCATCAAGTAGGTTTCAACTGCACCCTGTATCTCAGGAAAGCAGTCATGGCGCCCTCTTCACCAAGCAAAGGTTAACCCACTTCCACTTGCTCTGGGTAGTTTCTGAATGAGGCTTCAGGTCACAAGACATGCTTAAGTGTTCTTTTGAGTTTACCTCTTATCACCTGAGCTGATAATTCTTCTTTCTCAGAAGACAGAGCCCCTGAAGCCAGCTTAAGAACAAGCTGAGTTGTGTGCCAAAACACAAAGTGATGCTGTTCTTCCCACTACCCTGCCCTCTTCCTTCTTCATCAGATCAGACCAGCACTTTTATGTTAGAGTAAAAACGTCTTTCTTTTTTTTTTTAATTTTTTAAATTTATTTTATTTGTCAGAGAGAGAGGGAGAGAGAGAGAGCGAGCACAGGCAGACAGAGTGGCAGGCAGAGGCAGAGGGAGAAGCAGGCTCCCCGCCAAGCAAGGAGCCCGATGTGGGACTCGATCCCAGGATCCTGGGACCATGACCTGAGCCAAAGGCAGCCGCTTAACCAACTGAGCCACCCAGGCGTCCCTAAAAACGTCTTTCTTACCCCTGGGAGTATTTAAACACTAGGTAGGTGCATAAACGAGTGTATAAACTGCCAGGTGTTAAGTTTAGGTGTTAAGCTTAGGGGTGGTAAGTCTTTTTGCAAATTGGAGTGTATATAACTCTTAAGTCTTGTGGTTTTTTTAGCTCATTTGCTGGTTTTGTTTATGTTCTTGTTTTGTTATTTATTAAGAAAGTAAAAAAAAAAATTAACTTAAAGCAGGCTGTTACTGCACATGGGTCAAGAATTAGAAACTCATCTCTAATTGTTTATAAAAGTTTTTATAGGGACGCCTGGGTGGCTCAGTGGGTTAAAGCCTCTGCTTTCGGCTCAGGTCATGATCCCAGGGTCGTGGGATCGAGCCCCACATTGGGCTCTCTGCTCCACGGAGAGCCTGCTTCCTCCTCTGTCTCCCTTCCTGCCTCTCTTGCCTACTTGTAATCTCTGTCTGTCAAATAAATAAATAAAATCTTAAAAAAAAAGTTTTTATAATGTGTCAAGAATAAAATTTATCCAGAGGAGCAATTAATTCATGAAAGTATCAACAAGTGATATTCTGTGGGAGACTATAATACCATGATTCTAAGTTAAGTTTTTAGAATAAGTCTTGAAACAATTCTTCATCCATAAATGTTGTTTCATCTGATCCCTATGTTTCTCCATGAAGGAGGCTGTAGGACAATGATTCTTCTTTGTGTTCATTTTTCACTGTGAAATAATACTTTTATTTTCTATTCAGGTTTATTTGAGGAGGAATTTTTAAGTATTTCCCTCTGTTCCCATTCTACTTTTTCATTTCTCTCATGGCATCCAGACCGTTTATACTCTTTATGCAATATTTTCAGCTGCAAGTCTTCTCAATGGAACAAGAGGAATCATTTCACTCTTTCATTTTAGAAAGCATTATACTTCTGCTTTCTACTGTAGAAAGGGATAATAATAGCATTTACCTTGCAGGATTAAGTTATATTTTTAAAGGAAAGCCTGCATGACATACATAAGAGAGTGTCTGACACATACATAATTTGAGTCCAAAATTATTGTTATCATCATTATCATTATCTCAGAATCTGTTCACACACAAAAAACATCTAGACAGTTTGGGAGGGGCTGTTATTTCCCCACTTTGAAATACTGACAGCCTAGTTGTTAATTCTATAAGAACTTTGGTAACTTTTGTCAGGTCTACTAGCTTACATTTATCAACCTTGAGTCAGAAATTCTGAGAGAGGGCCATTAGTTATGCTTCTGTCAATGGTGTGTGATGCCTTCCATTTCCTTAGTACCTCCAACTGGATCTAACAGGCAGCACCATCCCTAATAAAATCTGAACTGAGAAAATGTATTCATACAGTTAGCCTTGGAAAGAATGTAAAGAAACACAAACTGTTTTATTTAAACCAAGCCAATAAAAGTGCCTGGTCATTTTAGAGTTAGGTGAATATTTTAAAATCCAAAGAGCCATTTAATATTAACCCTATGAAGGGAGTGCGTGTGTATATTTGCATAAGGGGTAAAGGTGGGGGAGGATAGAACTCAAGGGTAAATTTAATAAGCACGTGGGGCTTTTAGTGATGAGTTCAGACCATCCTGGAGGAGACCATCTATCTTGCCATGCCTCCTGCCATGCTTCCTTTTCTACTTTAAGCATGGCATAATGGGGATGCCTGGGTGGCTCAGTTGGTTAAGCGGCTGCCTTCAGCTTAGGTCATGGTCCCAGCGTCCTGGGATGGAGCGAGCCCCACATCGGGCTCTTTGCTTGGCAGGGAGCCTGCTTCTCCCTCTGCCTCTGCCTGCCACTCTGTCTGCCTATGCTCGCTCTCTCGCCCTCTCACTCTCTCTGACAAAAAAAAAAAAAAAAAAAAAAAAGCATAGCATAATGGGCAGCTAGTGATTTTCTTGCTACATTCTTTTCCCAGGAATCATTCAATCTCGGGGGATGAATTCACTCATATGCTTTCTATTTTTGTTAAATCTGTTAAGATTTTTTTTTTCTTGAAAAAAAAATTGCTTGCAGCAGAGTGGTATTTCACAGCTGGCATATTGATTTTAGTGTGAAGTTCCTAAGGATACCTACTCTATAAATGGTTATTGTGTTCTATTATAAAATTGTGCTACTGGCTACAGACATCTCTCTCTTCCAGCCTCTCTCATTCTTCCTTGCTGGGTTCTCTCTGACTTTTTTCAACTCATAGTCAATTCTGTTAGTTCAGTCAATGGGAGAAGGGTCAGATGATGCCATCCCCCAAACCCAGATGTCAGATGTGTAAAGCTACTATAGCACAGGTGGAACGGACCAAGCAGAAGTGCAGGACTCTGTTGCTTCTAGGTACTTCTAGGTGGGCTGGAAAAGGGAACAGAAACACATTAGAGAAGATATTTTATCAGTACAGACATAAGGAGGATTTTTAATTTATGTTCATTAATTTTTACTTTCATCATTTCTCTGGCTACAGCTACAATCTCATTCAACTTTAAGCAATGGAAATGAAAGCCAATTTATTTGCCTACCATTTCCAGGACTACAAAAGGTCTTAAAATCCAACATCATTCTAACACAATTAAGTAGCATAATTCTTCTCTTGTGTATTATTTTTTATGTTGTCCTCAGGTCATATATACTTCTTCAAGACAACAGTCTTACTTCTGCTTAGTTTATTTTATGTCATGTTTTATATCTTGAGGGCTGGTCATAAAATTAATTGATTAGTTGGTGTTGTCAGTCTGTTGTCAAAAGATAAGTACTTTTTTTCTAACTAATGGGTACTGTTTGTTTAGATGTTTAGATGTTAAGATGAAAAGGGATTGACAAAAAAACACATATACCACACTATGCTTATATACTTTCCTTTTGGGAATTTTTAATAACTTTAATAAACTTGGGTGGCACAGTCAGTTAAGCATCCAACTCTTGTTTAGGCTTAGGTTGTGATCTCAAGATTGTGAGATTGAGCCCCATGTGAGGCTGTGCACTAGGCATGGAGCCCGCTTAAGACTCTCTTTCCCTCTACCCTCCAACCCCTGCTCTCTTTCTCTTTCATATTTCTCATCATCATCATCATCAATTTTCATATTCTGTTACAAACTGGTAAAATTATTATTACCCCACTTTGTATATGAGGAGACAGAACTCTGGGATTCCATATTCAGATGTAATGGCTAGAACCTAAATGTAGGTCTGACTTGAAGACCATTTATTTATTTACTTATTTTATTTAAAGATTTTATTTATTTATTTGGAAGAGAGAGTGCGAGCAAGGGGAGGTGCAGGAGAAGGGGGAGAAACAGACTCCCCACTGATCAGGGAGCCTGATGTGGGGCTCAATTCCAGGACCCTGGGATCATGACTTGAGCCGAAGGCAGACACCTAAATGAACCATCCAGGTGCCCCTTGAAGTCCATTTTTTATAAAAACAATCCTTCAAATGATCCTTCCATCCTCTGCCAGGGTTTGGCAGTGAGAACCAAGCCTTGTCAGAAAGTCTTGACAAGTCCCATGTAATTTTTACTGTTTCTGAGATATTAACCTGAAGGTTTTATGAAAATATGTATTTGAAATTCCTGTCTAATTTTTGCCTTAGACTAAGGATACTGAAGTTTTTATATTGTAGTGAGCATCCATCTGCCACACTAATAATATTTAGACCCTCACAATTTTTAAGTAATGTAGTCCTAGTTATGAAGTGCTAACTCATAATTAAAGAATGCCAAGTGGGTTATACCCCATGAGCATTAATTAATGCCCATGTATTACACCAGAAACCCTTTGAACAAACAGAAGTGATTGTCAGTGCATAGAGAAAATATATTATGGTCTTTGTGTCTAGAAAACCATTATTAATGTTTATAGTAATTTTCTTTTTTTCTATATTCACATTGACATCTGAAACACCTTGCCATATTAGAGGAATCCTCCCTCTTTTATTGACATTCTCCTTCCTCCCTATAGAAGCTGAAATCTCTACATTTTTTCAGTTTCCCTAGAAGCTTTAGCCTGAGCATCAGCTATATGCTCCAGTGGTCAAATGGATCTGCTTTGGTTGATGAATCTGGATCTAAAGACACAAGGAAGCCTGGTTCACACAGAACTTGTTTTGCTATTGAGTCATAATAGCTCTACCAGTTTCCAGAACCAGTGTCAGCATTTCTCATAGAAGCAGAATACAGTGCCCAGTGTTGAGGTGCAGGTGGCGGTGTCTGGTTTCTATGGTTCAAGGCTCTGGTGTTTTCACTTGGTTAGTTTTTTGCATGATATTGGTTATTGCTTCCCAAACTTTATTTTCTGGCCCTTGTGGATAGGATGTGAACCAATAACACTCCTTAAGTGCTTAAATTACATAATTAGAAGCCTAATTAATGGAAGTTCAGTTATGGAATGGATAGGAAAATATAGGTTATTCGGCATCCCTCACGCATAATGGTATATATTTCATGCTTCTTATGTACCTCAGTTTCTTCATTGATATAGGGTTGAGATGAAAAAAATCTTTCTAAAATTGATTGCCAAAATGAATATTCAGAAGGAATTTATATTTTACATGTAATTTTATACTTAGAGAGAAATGATGCATTTTCAAGTGAAATGTATCAAATGCTCCAAAATAATTTGAAATGTTTCGATGTGGATACTTAAATTGTGCACATATTAAAGCCTTAAAAGCATTTAAGGATTTGAAGTGTATTTGAAGTATATATAGTGTATATTTTAGGTGTTTTCTCTTTTTTGTTTGTTTCAAGTTTTTATTTAGATTCTAATTAGTAAACATATAGTGTAATATTGGTTTCAGGAGTAGAATTTAGTGATTCATTACTTATGAACTCAGTGCTCACCACAAGTGCCTTCCTTAATACCCAACACGCATTTAGTCCATCCCATGAACACCCTACTCCATCAGCCCTCAGTTTGCCTCCCTCTCATTTTTCTCCCTTTTCCCTATGTGCATCTATTTCTTAAATTCCACATATGAGTGAAATCATATGGTATTTATCTTTCTCTGACTTGTTTCACTTAGCATAATATATACTAGCTCCATCCATATTGTTGCAAATGACAAGATTCCATTCTTTTTGATGCCTGAGTAATATTCCATTACACACACACACACACACACACACACACACACACATACACACATACACGTATAAAATTTTTTCCATTCATAGGAAGAAACCTAACCAAAGTAGTAAAAGGTCTGTACACTTGATCCATTCATTAGTCAATGCACAGTTGGGTTCTTTCAATAATTTGGCTATTGTTGATAATACTACCATAAACATCAAAGTGGATGTACCCCTCTGAATCAGTATTTTTGTATCCCTTGGATAAATACTTAGTGATGCAGTTGCTGGGTCATTGTTTAGTTCCGTTTTTAACTTATTGAGGAACTTCCATTACTATTTTCCAGAGTGGCTGCACCAGTTTGCATTACCACCAACAGTATAGGAGGGTTCCCCTTATTCTACATACTCACCAACATCTGTTATTTCCTGTGTTGTTAATTTTGGCCATTCTGACAAGTGTGAGGTAATAGCTCTTGTAGTTTTGATTTGTATTTCCCTGATGATGAGTGATATTGAGCATCTTTTCATGTGTCTTTTAGTCATGTCTATGTCTTCTTTGGAAAAATGTCTATTCATGTCTTCTGCCCATTTCTTAAGTGGATATTTGTTTTTTGGGTGTTGCATTTGATAAGTTCTGTATGGATTTTGGGTACTAACCCTTTATCATATATATCATTTGCAAATATCTTTCCCATTCCATAGTTGCCTTTTAGTTTTCTTGGTTGTTTGCTTTGCTTTTTGTCTTGATGAAGTATCCCAGTAGTTTATTTTTGCTTTTGTTTCCCTTGCCTTCAGAGATGTGTCTAGAAAGAAATTGCTGTGGCTGAGGTCAAGGAAATTGCTGTGTTCTCCTCTAGGATTTTAGTGGTTTCAGTTTTCATATTTAGGTCTTTTATCCATTTTGAGTTTATCTTTGTGTGTGGTATAAGAGAATGGTCCAGTTTCATTCTTCTGCATGTGGCTGTCCAGTTTTCCCAGCACCCTTTGTTGAAGAGACTATCTGTTTTCCAGTGTATATTCTTCCTTGCTTTGTTGAAGATTAGTTGACCATAGAGTTGTGGGTCCATTTCAGGGTTTTCTATCCTGTTCCACTGATCTATGTGTTTGTTTTTGTACCAGTACCACACTGTCTTGTTGACTACATTTTTGTAATATAGCTTGAAATCCAGAATTGTGATGCCTCCAGCTTTGCTTTTCTTTTTCAAGATTTCTTTGATTATTAGGGGTCTTTTCTGGTTCCATACAAATCTTAGGATTGTTATTTCTGTGAAAAATACTGATGGTATTTTGATAGAGATTGTATTGGATGTTTAGATTGTTTTGCATAGTATAGACAGTTTATCAATATTTGTTCTTCCAATCCATGAGCATGGCATTTTTTTTCCCATTTCTTTGTGTCATCTTCAATTTCTTTCATAAATGTTCGTAGTTTTCAGAGTACGGAACTACTAGCTCTTTGGTTAGGTTTATTCCTATGTATTTTATGGGTTTTGATGCAATTGTAAGTGGCATCTATTCTTGATTTCTCTTTTGGCTGCTTCATTATTGGTGTAAGGAAATGTAATAGAATTCTGTACATTGATTTTGAATCCTGAAACTTTACTGAATTTGTGTATCAGTTCTAGCAATTTTTTGGTGGGGTCTTTTGGGTTTTCTACATAGAATATATCTCTGTGAATAGAGAGGGTTTGAATTTTTCCCTGCAGATTTGGGTATTTTTTATTTCTTTTTGTTACCTGATTGCATAGGCCAGGACTTCTAGTACTGTGTTAAATAACAATGGTGAGAGTTGACATCCCTGTCATGTTCCTGCTATACAGGGGAAGCTCTCATTTTTTCTGCTTTGAAGATGATATTGACTGTGGGTCTCTTTTATGTGGTCTTTGTAATGTTGAGGTATGTTCCTCTGTCCCTACTTTATTGAGAGTTTTTAACAAGCATGGATTCTATATTTTGTCAAATGCTTTTTCTGCATCTATTGAGAGGATCCTATGGTTCTTTTTTTTTTGATTCTATGGTTCTTATCCTTTCTTTTATTAATGTGATGTATGACTTTGATTGATTTGTAAATATTGAACCACCTTTGTGCCCAGAAAAAATCTCATTTGATTATGGTGAATAATTCTTTTACTGTATTTGTTGTGTTGTTTGTTAATATCTTTTTATTTTTAAGATTTTTATTTATTTATTTGACAGAGAAATCACAAGTAGGCAGAGAGGCAGGCAGATGAGAGGGGGGAAGCAGGCTCACCACTGAGCAGAGAGCCCGATGTGGGGCTCGATCCCAGGACCCTGGGATCATGACCTGAGCTGAAGGCAGAGGCTTTAATCCACTGAGCCACCCAGTCCCCCCCAGTTTGTTAATATCTTGTTGAGAATTTTTCCATCCATGTTCATCAGGGATATTGGCCTATAATTCTCCTTTATAGTAGGGTCTCTGTCTGGTTTTGGAATCAAGGTAATGTTGGCCTCATAGAATGAGTTTGGAAGTTTTCCTTCCATTTCTATTTTTTTGGAACAATTTGCAAAGAATAGGTATTAACTCTTCTTTAACTGTTTGGTAGACTGCCCCTGGGAAACCATCTGGCCCTGGACTTTTGTTTTTTGGGAGATTTTTGATTACTGATTCAGTTCCTTTGCTGCTTATGGATATGTTCAAATTTTCTGTTTCTTCCTGTTTCTCTTTTGGCAGTTTATGTGTTTCTAGGAATGTATGCATTTCTTCCAGATTGCCCAATTTGTTGGCATATAAATTTTCATAATATTCTCTTATAATTGTTTGTATTCCTGTGCTGTTGGTTATGATCTCTTTCATTCATGATTTAATTTACTTGGGGCGTTTCTCTTTTCTTTTTGATAAGTCTGGCTGGGTGTTTATCAATTGTATTAATTCTTTCAAAGAACGAGCTCCTAGTTTCATTGATTTGTTCTATGGTTGTTTTTTTTTTTTTTTTTCTATATCATTTATTTCTGCCCTAATCTTTATTATTTCCCTTCTGCTGACTTTAGGCTTTATTTGCTGTTACTTTTCTAGCTTTATTAGGTACAAGGTTAGGTTGTATGTTTGAGACTTTTCTTGCATTTTGAGGTAGACCTATATTGCTATATATTTACCCCTTGTGACAGTTTTTTCTACATTCCAAAGATTTTGGACTGCCACATTTTCATTTTTATTTGCTTCCATGTATTTTTTAATTTCTTCTTTAATTTCCTAGTTGACCTATTTATTCTTTTGTAGGATTTTCTTTAGTCTCCATGTATTTGTGGTCTTTCCAAATTTTTTCAGGTGGTTGACTTAAAGTTTCAAAGTGTTGTGGTCTGAAAATATCCATGGTATAATTTAAATCTTTTTGTATGATTTGTGCTGATTTGTGACCTTGTGTGCAGTCTGTTCTGGAGAATGTCCCATGTGCATTCAAAACAGATGTGTATTCTGCTGCTTTAGGATGAAATGTTCTGAATATATCTGTTAAGTCCGTCTGGTCTAATGTGTCATTCGAAGCTATTGTTTTCTTCTTGATTGTCTACTTAGATGATGTGTCCATTGATGTAAGTGGGTTATTAAAGTCCCCTACTATTATTGTATTATTATCAATGAGTCCCTTTGTGTTTATCATTAATTGATTTATATATTTGAGTGCTCCTATTTAGGGGCATAAATATTTACAATTGTTAGATCTTCTTTTCAAATAGACCCCTTTATGATATAGGGCCCTTCTTCATCTTTTGTTATAATCTTTGGTTTCAAACCTAGTTTGTCTGGTATAAGTATGGCTACCCCAGCTTTCTTTTGATGTCCATTAACATAATAAATGGTTCTCCATCGCATCACTTTCAATCAGCAGGTGTCTTTAGGAAAAATGAGTCTCTCGTAGGCAACATATATGTGGGTCTTGGCTTTTTTATTCCTTCTGATACCCTGTGTCTTTTGATTGGATTAGATGTTTGATCATAACTATCAGTTAAATTAAAAATTTAAAAATACCTGAGGATATCTACATAAAATTATTGCTATAAAATTGTTAAGGTTATTCTTGCTCTTAAGGTGATAGCCCTAGCAACACTTGTGTGAGTTGTTTCATCATACATGTTGTTAGATATGAGCTTAGATAACTTATAGTCAGATTGCTAATTGCAACTAGACTATCTGCAAATTCCATCCAATACCAGGAGTAGGAAAAAACTAAAACAGAAGTGATAGGAATGGCACATGGATACAGTTGCCAAAGCACTAATTTCCCACTTCTAATTTTAAGATAGTGGATTTTTACCAATTCCATGTCCATCTTCAATCCTCAGTGTGGATATGGGTGACAGCTTCTGTGATGGAAACAAAACAAAGGAAAGCAAAAGAAAAATGAAACAGAAAAAGGCTGTTGTTAACAACAACAAAAAAGGCTCTAGGACCAGAACCCACATGTTGCCTAGCACCCATTTTTATGTGCATTGCTTTATATTATGGGGGATGTATTGAGAGATGGTATCCTGAATCACTTCAGTCATGGAAGGAGCATAGCTGTGTACACTGACTGCCCTACTTCTTCATGCTGTCCACATGGCTCTTGTCAGTCAGGGTAAGGCTAGAATTTCATTGGTTCCTCTCCATTTATGGCTTTTCTCTCAGAAGTGAGGTTATTACTGGGATGCCTGGATGGTTCAGTGGGTTAAGCCTCTGCCTTCAGCTCAGGTCATGATCCCAGTGTCCTTGGATTGAGTTCCGCATCAGGCTCCTTGCTAAGCAGGGAGCCACCTTCTCCTTCTGCCTGCCACTCCCCACTGCATGTGTGCTGTCTCTCTCTCTATTTCTCTCTCTCTCTGACAAATAAATAAAATCTTAAAAAAAGAGAGAGAGAGAGATATTATTACTATATACTGCATTAAAATAAAATCTTTCAGTAAACTAAATTCAAATATTTTTAGCCTGGTTTGTCTACTATCTGGTCAGTTATATTTGTACCAAATACTTTTGTGATGTGATCTTTGCATATGCACTGTGCTTTTTTTCTCTTTATGTATGTATGAGGGTAGTGGTATAAAAGTGTGTTTTGTAAATGTCCAATTTATAAACTGACATTTGTAATTTCTCATGGCAAATATGATTATAATATAATACAATAACAAATGTTTAGAAGTACCTTTATCAGTCTTTTCTCCTACAGTTAACATACCATTTTAACTTTAAAAAAATAAGTAGTTTTCAAGTTAGAATATAACCTAGTTACGGCAAATTATATTTGATAGAATCAAATTTTAAGTATAATAATGATACTTAACTGTGGCTTAGAGCCTAGAATTTTAACATATTTGAATGCATTCATGTAGATACAAATTAAATGTTTGGTTCTTTGAAATAGGTTTTTATATTCTTCACGAGAAAACATTGTATATTTGTTGGGAGTTGCCTAAGGATGAAGAGTTAAATCTTTGATATTAGGTTAATTGCCTTAATTTTTAGAAAAGTTACTGATTTTGTTTCTTTAAGTAGTATAGATTATTTCAGTCATTACAGATAATCACTCTGATATCTTTTAACATACACATTCAGATAAAAACACTGTCTCCACAGTGTTTAACTTAAATATTTTTCAGTTTTCTTCATACCTGGTGTCTCAAAAGCATTTGATTTGTTGACCCACAACTTCTTTGATTGCCCAGCTGTATTGAGGCATAATTTACCTAATGTAAAATTGCCATTTAATCTCTACTGTAATCAAGATATGGGATATTTCCATAATTCCAAAATGTTTCCTTCTGGCCCTCTGCCATCAGTTTTCCCTTTTCTCTTCCCTTCTGCTCAGAGCTCCAGAGAAGCATTAATATTCTTCATTTCAGTATCATTTCCTGTTTTTCTAGAAAGTTTTGTCACTGCTGCCTTTCATTTCATAACCATACTTTTCATTTTTACTTATATTATTGCATATATATATCATTCATTTATTACTATTTATTGATAAGTAGAATTCTGTAATGTGACCATTTACTAATTGATGGGTATTTGGACGGTTTCTAGTTTTTGACTATGATGCTGCCATGAACATTTGGTTTCTCTTGGTCAGCTAGCCTCTTTTGAAATACTCTTTCTTTTGCCTATTTTGGTATCATTCTCTGATTTTGTTTCTATTTATTTCTTGCTTTGCTTTCTAATTTCGTGGTTCTCCCTCAGACATTGTGTGCTAAAGGTTATCACATCCCAGACTTAGGTTTCCTCTTACACTTGAGCAATTTCATCTGCATCTTGGTTTTAATTATCTGTTGTATGCAGTTAACTCAGGTTTATATCTTCAGCTTAGAATTTCTAAGCACAGAGCTATATATTTATTTGACGTCAGCCACTGGCCTAATCTGAGGCATCTTAAAATCAACATGTCCAGAAGTTTTACAACTGTTCACCCCATTAAACCTTGTCCTTTCCGATTTCTCCCCAAGCCATACAGTTAGATCATAGTAAGTGATATTTAAGATCATTTTTGTGTGTTTGTATCAGATCATTTCTTCTCAGTAGCATCTGAAAGGACTACTCCTTTCTAGTCATTACACAGCTAAGTGATCATCTTTCAAAACACAAAATGGATCATATCACTTCCACTTTAAATACCTTATGCTAAAAACCAGATTTTTAAATATGTCTTATAAAGTTTGACATAGAAAACCCTACTAACCTTTTTCATACTCATTTTGAAAGTTTCTAATCCTGCTTTTCACACCAGTATACCAGCCAGAATACTGCCTTCTATTAGTATCTCAAACCTAAAGCATCCATCTGACCATTAAACCTTTTGCATATGTTCTTCCCTCTCCTGAAATACCCCAAACCTCCTTCATCTGCTCATGTTCTATTTTCCCTTAAGTTTTAGGAACAATGGAAAACTTCCTAAGTGGACTTTTATTAAATCCTTTAAAAGCATTAAGGACCTCTCCTTCATATACTTGTGGTATAACTGCAGTTGTGTTTTGAGATTACTTGATTAATGTTTGTCTGCCTCTTAAGCTAGTCCCTAAGATCCATGCTCTCAGGGATTATGCAAATTTAGCTTTTCCTTCTGTCTCATCATATATCCAAGTCCAGCATGTGTCAGGTACATAAGAATTGTCTGAATGAGTAAATACAATAGATTTAATAGGATTAGATGAATATGTGAACTTGTGGAGGTGCTCTGGAGGACTGTTTCAAGTTTTCTGGCTTAGAGTAGGAAGAATAAAGAATTACCAATGGAGACAAGTAATAGAGGAGAAATAATAAGTTTAGAGAATTAGAAAATGAGTACTATACTCTTGTCTCACACCTTAAATGGCAAAACATTCTTCAAAACAAAATGCATACCTTATATGAAGAAATTCTCTTATATAGCAAAGATTTAGAGTGTGCTTCCCAGAAGTAGCTTAAAACTGCTTTCGTCATTATTAGCCATCAAAGAGGTTCAAATCAAAACTGCATTGAGATACCACCTTACATCAGTTAGAATGGCCAAAATTAACAAGACAGGAAACAACAAGTGTTGGAGAGGATGTGGATAAAGGCGAACCCTCTTACACTGTTGGTGGGAATGCAAGTTAGCACAGCCACATTGGAAAACAGTGTGGAGATTCCTTAAGAAATTAAAAATAGAACTACCCTATGACCTGGGAATTGCACTACTGGGTAATCACCCCAAAGTTACAGATGTAGTGAAAATAAGGGGCATCTGTACCCCAGTATTCATAGCAGCAATGGCCACAGTTGCCAAACTGCGGAAAGAACCAAGATGCCTT
The DNA here is from genome assembly GCA_004024625.1 of Mellivora capensis. NCBI lineage: Eukaryota > Metazoa > Chordata > Mammalia > Carnivora > Mustelidae > Mellivora > Mellivora capensis. Next base: position 281 of record PISX010026523.1, on the reverse strand, counting down.
CAACAGTCAAATGGATAAAGAAGATATGGTCCATGTATACAATGGAGTATTATGCCTCCATCAGAAAGGATGAATACGATGAGAGGAGCAAGATGGCGGAGAAGTAGCAGCTGAGACGACATCAGGTAGCAGGAGATCAGCTAGATAGCTTATCAAACCATTGCGAACACCTACAAATCCAACGGGAGATCGAAGAGAGGAAGAACAGCAATTCTGGAAACAGGAAATCGACCACTTTCTGAAAGGTAGGACTGGCGGAGAAGTGAATCGAAAGCGACGGG
>PISX010026522.1:0-24289 GCA_004024625.1 Mellivora capensis | reverse complement strand
CACCAGCTTGCATTCCCACCAACAGTGTAGGAGGGTTCCCCTTTCTCCGCATCCTCGCCAGCATCTGTCATTTCCTGACTTGTTAATTTTAGCCATTCTGACTGGTGTGAGGTGATATCTCATTGTGGTTTTAATTTGTATTTCCCTGAAGCCGAGTGATGTGGAGCACTATTTCATGTGTCTTTTGGCCATCTGGATGTCTTCTTTGCAGAAATGTCTGTTCATGTCTACCAGAGGTTTTTTTGAATCTCTTTCTTGAAATTACACTGGTCTATCAGTGGCTTTGCTTGGGATAATTCCAGCCAAATAGCAGCTCCCCCTGTGGTAAGCTGGCCCCCGTCACCACACTCCTCTCACTCCATGGACAGCTTAAGCCACAGATCCTCAGCCTCCATGAGGCTCTCTCTCCGACCTTTTCCTAACACTGCATTGAAAATAGCTCTCCTCTATCTCAGTTCTTCCTTCTTGATCCTCATACTCGAGCCTCTAGGATTTACTCTTTTCACTGGCGGGGTGGGAGGGGGTGGTGATGATGGAATATTTCCTGTTTCCTTGTCTCCCTCACCATCCTCTGCTTCCCTGCCTTCTCTTTGAACTTCACGTGCGCACAATGAACCTGATTGTGCTTCCTGGTCTGTGACATACTCTGGTGGTCCGATGGTGCTCGGCTCCTATTTTATTTCATTCTTTAAAATTTTACTCTCGTGTTCTCCTCTTTATCTGCCAGGCCCACCCCTCCCTTCTCCTTCCTTCCATGCATGGGCAGTCTCTGTCCCAAGTTAATGTGGGACTTCCCAGTCTACTGTCCACACAGTTTCTTAGATGCGTGCATACCATTGGACATGGCTTTGGGCGGGTGCATTTGAAATTTTGCATAAACGGTGTCGTGTTTGAATTCTCCATTTCTGTTCTCACTCAGTCGTGTAATTTGAGCTCCTGTCTCACGACCCTATGTAAATATCCTTCCTACTTCGGAATGGTTCATGGCACTTTATAGGTTTTCATACCGTGGGTCCCTGTTGCCTTGGTGACGGACTTCTAGGCTTTCCTGTTCTTTGGTCCCACCTGCGAGGCTGGATGATTTTCCTCATAGGTGTTTCCTGGTGGGCCTCTGTGGGAATTTCTCCAGAATACGTATGCAAGAGTTGGTGTTGGATCACACGTATTTGATCTAATGACTCCAGTCTGGAGAGCACTTAGGGTTTATAAGGTCATTAGTCATGCAGCAAGTATTGCATTTTCCCACAGACCATCTCCTCCCCAGCTAGAATCTTTGCCCAGTGGCATCTCATTGTTGCCTTCACTTTTATCTCTCCAAATACTGGAAATCGGAGCCTCCTATCATGTACTTTCTCGTTGGTCTGTTTTCTCCCTCTGGAATTGCAAAGATCTTCCTTTAGTCTGCCACCTGTCAGTGATATCCTTCACTGGAAATACTTCTTAAATATGACATAAAGTAAAGAAAAAAAAATATTATTAATCCCTCCTTCGAAGTTTGTACTTCTGAACGTCCGTCCAAGAAATCACTCTATACTCTGAGGTCAACATACTTATTTAGAATTTTCTATGAATTTCTATGAAAGGCATAACTTTCATGTGTCTGGAGCTTGCTTTTGTGTCTGGTATACTATGGTAGAGATTAAACCTTACCTGTAAATAAATGTATTATACATGTTGTAATCGCCAGATATCCTAAAATTTGTCCAACAGGCCGTTATTTCCCCCACAGCTTTGCGGTTCCATCTCTATCACGTATCAAATTTCCCTGCGGGTGTCTGACTGTCTCTTCTCTCTGTCTCATCCACGCTATTCTCTTCCATTGGCCTCTTTGCCTTGACACCAGCCCCATGCTGTGTTTACACTGTGATTTTGTAAGGTGTTACAATAACGAGTTGGGTGAGGCACCCCCTCTTTCCCCTCTCCTCTCTCCTTTTGAACCTCCCCAATTTCCCTACCTATTCTTGGGCTTTTATTCTTATATACACATTTTTAACCAGTTTGTCAAGTATCTTAGGAAGTCCTGCTGTGAGAGCCTCTACCCCACAGGGTTGGCTGGGTGACTGAATGAGGTAAGGGATAAAAAGGGCTTTTGCAAACTGTTCACAAAAAGTCTAGAAAGGTCAGTAGAAGATTGAGATAGGGCAGGGCTTTGGGGGTCAGCCAAACATGCATGTTGAAGTTCTTTGGAATTTGGATCAATCATCGGAATCCTCTGATCTTCGGTGTCTTTGTCTAAGGTGATCAAAGTTGATATTAATCAGCTCCCAGACTTGTAGGGGGGGGGTCGGCGATTCCGTGGGCACTGCAGCCCGGTGCCCTGTAGGCCTGGAGAGCTGGGCTGGGGGTGGGAAGAGTGTCACCAGGAAACGGGGCGGGTGGTGAGGGAGTGGAGTTGGTTGGGGGAGAGAACCCCGAGCCAGGCCTCACACAAAGGATCCGTGCTGCTTGTTCACGGGATACAGGCTGCCAGGTTAATGAGATCATTCATCAACATTACGTTCAGGGCCATGATGGATTTACCCAGATCCCCTGCTTGAATCTTCTGGGGGAAAGGACATTAATGGTGACATCTGTGAGCACAGGGATGTGTGTCAGGCTCCCAGAGTGGTAGTGGGGAGTGGACTTGTGAACCTCTCAAACTCTTTCTGCTTCAACATGTTAAACTCAGCAATGTCTGGCAGGACCTGCTGCGTTACTACTTATCTGCCCTAGAGTCAGCCAACATGGGAGGAATGTGTGCTAGTCAACCCTCAAACAGTGCTGGGAGGCAGAAGGGTAAAATGGCAAGGGCACCCGGTTTGGAGGCAAATGCACCTAGGCCTAGGCCTGAGCTCTTCCACAGTGGTGGTGGCTGGCTGTGTGACCTTGGGTAAGTCATTGTGCCTAGTGATTATACCTACCATATAGGATGGTGGAGAGGGTCGTGGGATATAATGAACGCCAAGGAGCATGGTAAATGGCAATATGTCACTGAGATGTAAGGCACTGCGATCGTTTAAAAAAGTAATCACATGCTGCCTGTCAGGCAACCGTTTCTTTGCAATCTTCCCCTTAGCCCTGCTACTCCCTGGGTGCTGTAATATCTCCCTGCCATGTTTTGGGGATTCTAACAACTGGCCTGGGCGCTCTGGCTTCATGACGTCCTCAAGTTGGCGCATGTACTTTTGTAGGCATTCGTGTGTGTGTTTATTGGAGAGGGCGGTATTGTAGGGTGTCAGAGGTTATGAGGGATGAGAAGGATTATGGCCAAATCCAAGAGTTTAAGGGACAATGAAAGTAATCTGGACTTTTCATTTAAGGCAAAGTGCAACCAATGCTTGTGGATCCGGAGGGAACTTACGATTCATAATCACGATGATTAGCAAAAACAGCAGCAGGAACAACAGTTCAGTTTTCCAGATTCTTCATTGCTTGGTCTGTGTTTTCCCATTTATCTCTACGACAGTCAAATGGATACTTGTCTTACAGACAAGGAAACTGAGCTTTCCAAAGTTGAAGGGACCCAGCTGGCAGGTTGTTGGGGCCGGGAATCAAACCCACGCCTTACCTGGTCTCAGTACCCAGGCTCCTAATACCTCAGAAAGGCTGTCGATTTCCCAGGCAGATTCATCTGGGGTTCTTGTCTCTGTCAAGGGTACCATGCTCCAACCATGTCACTTCTGAAAACAGCAATTTCTGGAACCGAAGCTTCAATTTTTCAGATTGGGAGGCTGACACTTGAGTGAGCGGAGGCATCATGCTGGAGCGTGTCCCCCCCTCCAACCCCCCGCCCCCCAATCACAGCTGTGGAAGTGCCAGTCGCCAAGAAAGCAGAGGGAGGCATCCAGCTAGAAAATCAGAAACGAAAAAAAAAAACATGGCTTCACTTGGCAGACAATTTGTATTTTTTTCGGTTCAGCTGGGTGCGAGCCCTTTCCCGGTGACTTCCCGCTCAACGCGCATGGGAAGAGAGGGCCTCTTCTGGAGGCTGTGGGACCCGGTCAAGGCCCCTGCCCCCGGCCCACCAGCGCAGACCCCAGAACGGGACAGGCTGTTCTCTCGTGTTCTCGAGCTTATCTGGCGATCATTAAAAATGTTTTCATCATCACACCACCTGACAAAACCCGCTTGGGGTAAAGGAAAAGAGATTAAAAATCTGTAAGTCTTCAGTGCCAGAAAGCATCTTGGCTTAGGACAGAGGGTAAGGCCCGAGGAAGCGAGCACAGAGTCCACTCCACGCTCTGCCACTCCCCAGTTGGGTCATCCGAGGGCAGTTCCTTTCTCCCTCCACGAAGGACCCGTATACTGTGAGATAGCAGGTGGGGCCACTCACCCTGAATTCCTGGGGTTGCTTTCACATGGCACGTTCTGTTCGTGGCTCCTGACCGAGTGGGTCTGGCAGCATTTCCCTGTCTCTGAACATTCTAGTCTTTGTTTATAAAATGGGGGTGATAAAATAATATCTTCTCTGTGCAGACTCAGGATGAGATAATGGCTGCAAAGAGGGGAATGGGGGCTGGCACTGGAGTCGGAGCTCAGCAGCCTTCACTCTCTTCCCACGTTATTTTCCAGAAATTGGAGGCAATGGAGATAAATAAGGTACAGCACAATCTAGTGCTTGGGAAATCAAGCATAAAGATAAATGATGATAGGAAACTTTGTGGAACAGTATAAAACGAGAGATTACAAAGTGATACTTGTCTAAATATTAGGTAAGTGACAGAGTGAAGAAGTATCATGACTTCCGAAGGGGGAAGGTGTCTTCGGGGAGGGTCCCCAGAAGAGGAGTCTGGGAGGAGACTTTGTGTGGCTGCAGGACAGCAGGGTGGGGCAGGGGAAGAAGCCAGTTGAGGCTGTGGGTTCAGGGAAGCCCCGGCCTCTGCTGACTCAGAATGCTCTGGAATGCACATCGAATCGCTATTGACCTCTGCTCGCACCAGGCAGCTTTGTACCCCTGCTTGGCAGGTCTTGGCAGGGCTGCGCTAGGAGGGCTACACTCCTGGGCACTTCTGGGTCTTCTGGCACTTCTGGCACGTCTCCCAAGAATCAACTATCGGCCATTAGGAAAAAAATGCAGAAGTTGGTGACGGGGTGTATGTTCCAAAGTCGGCGTTTTCCCAAAGTAACCACAGCAATATTTCCCATCTCCTAAGCTCTTTGAGGACTTTGCTACTCCCCCTTGGGAGGTGTAAACAACCTCTTGACTTGAGGCCCTGGTGACCTCCCTGATGGACAGATTCCAGCAGAAGGAATGCTTTAGAGTTCATGAGGCTGGACCGTGAAAGGATATCCAGTCTTTTTTTTTTTTTTTTTGAATACTTGCCTTTAGAACCCAGCCATAGGCTTTAAAGAAGCTCAGGCCACATGGAAACCCGTGGAAGGAGGAATCAAGAACTCCAGTCCTCAGCCCTGGCCAAGCTCCTACTGGCGGCTGACACTAGTTTACCAACCATGGGACTGAGCCTTCTTGGAAGTAGGCCTTCCATCGAGCCCCCTCAGCCTGATGTTGCCAGGAACCCAGATGAGCCTCCCTTGCTGTGCCCTGCCCAAGGTGCATAATCACGAGCAAAGTAAATGATCGTTTCTGTTTTAAACCACTGAGCTTTGTGAGTGACTTGTTTTTTTACAGCAGGGACTGGGGCAGGGTACCAGAAAATGGTTAAAAAAAAAAAAAGGAATTTGAGAAACTGGGTACAGCACCACAGTATAGGAGAGTGTTGGGGTCATGTTCAAATCCTCTGTAGCATGCTGGTGTGCCCATCTCCTGGACCCCATGAGTGGCGGTGGTTGCCATCTTTTGGAGAATGGCCCTGGACCTAATGGGAACCATCTCGACTGGGATGTACCCTTTCCTCTGGGAAGCCCACAGCCAATGACCGACCAACATGACACTCCAGAAGGCTGTCCTTTGTCTTAAGGTGGAGCCAACTCTTTGGAGCATCTTGGCTTCTGAGCTACCCCAAGTGTTACATAGAATCTGGCCTCCTCACCCATGCTTGGGTTCTTGTCCCCTGCCTCACCTTTTTTGTCTTGTTCCTCTTCTCCTAGGGGTACTCTGTGAATAAATCGCTTGTACAAGAATCCCCCCAGCTCAGGGGACTTGACCTAGGACAGACAGTACTCTCTGTAGAGGTGTTATGATCCGAGTCACATGTGTATTTTGCATATGGATGCATAGCTGCTGCTGTCTGGGATGACTCAGCAGACGTGTTATCGGTGTTTTTAAAACCCTGAAGGGGTAGGGGATGGGGACGTCTTCACAGCTGAGAAACAACAGTAATCTTTGTGTCCTCAGCCTGGGCCGAGCAGTCCTGGACCTAGAGATTCTGGTTCAGGCTCCGATTGCAGACCGTACCCCTACCCGAGGCCTGGGGACCGTTGCACATGCAATTAGGGTGATTTCCAATTCAGCACCACAACCTGTGGAAAGCGCATGCCTCAATTAAAGGGCAGTAGTTTCTAGTAAGTCTTGGTTGTAAGGTCTTATGCTGTTTTTCGCAGATCAAGCCCCTGTCCCTTGACACCATCAGGATATTAGAAAAATCCCAGGGCCTGCCAGGGGATTACTCTGTTTATTAAATTTAGCTTCACAAACAGAGATGCTCTGCACTTTGTATCACTCTTGAGAACTTGAGCATTAAGGCATTCTATTGGCTTGAAACCCAGCCATTTCACATGACAATAAAACAATGTATGTTCTTTTCAGTTTTTTTTCCTGTATACTTTATTTGCTAGGGGAAGTAAAACGTAGCGCAGTGATACACCATTATGTGGTATGGAAGCTGTCTCTGCTGAAATTCAATCTCACCATTACAGGGTGAATATCCAGATCTGTGGTGTTAGCATTTTAACTTGGTGCGTGTCAGCGCCTGAGACCTGGTGTGATACTTCATCCCCCTAGTGTCTGGGCATCCTTTGTTCTTGGGTGGAATTTTGCAAATGATGTGAGTGTGCAACTCAGAGAATCCCAGAAAATGCAGAATTGGAGGAGACCTCAGAGTGGGTTGGGCTTAGATATTTCCTTTTTTCAAAATGAGGAGACTGATGCCCTAAGAAAATATGCTTTCCCAATGGTCATAAGACTGGTTAGTGAGTCCATAGCCTGGTATTCTGACTCTGAGTTTCTTGAGGATTCTGCCCCTCATGCCGCTTGCTGCCACTCTTGTCCTTAGTGGGGAAGGAGCTACACCATGAGGGTTGTTCGAATTCATTTGTTGCCTGGCTTCTACTGCAGTTGGGCAAGCCATACCTTATTCCATGGAGGAGCAGATGGGTTGGCTCTGTAAGTCCTAAGGGAGGTGAGAGAGTGCAACACTATGGAAATGTTTCTCCCAGGTGCTACAATACCCGCTTCCTTCCTTGCCATCGTAATGTTAGTTGTGAATGCCATGGAGAATTTGCTGAAGATGATATTCTAAGACATTGTAATAATACCGAAGTAGCATGATAAGATATGAATCCCTCATCCTTGCAAGAGCAAAATTTCCCTCCAGACTGGGGTTTTTCAAATCTGTCCATTTTTAAAAGGCGGAGGCACGGCCAGTGGACTGTGTGGCTAGGTAGTTAGGATTCGGGGTGGAATTTGTAGTCTGGTTACAATGAGATCAAGCCTCATTAGAGTCTCCTAATTTCTGCTGGGGGGCTCATGAGCACACAGTGGGTTTGCCCAGAAGCTTTGAAGTCTGATACCTGGTGTTGCTGAAACTGGTATTCCACATGCTTGTTCCCGTAGACACGTCATCTCACCTCTTCAAGCCTCAGCTGCTTACACATAGATATAGGATAATTTTTTAGTGATGCCTGTGTCACGTGGTTACTTTGTGGATTAAATGAGATCATTGATGTGAAGCCCTTTAAGTCGGTGCCTCAGTTTTCAGCAGTACTCATTAAATGTTGGTTCCTTTCATCAATAATAAGAGCCATCGATTTGTGACTATAAGTTGCCTTCAGGCAGAGTAGTAGGCAATGTTCACATGGTCCTGGTGGCAACCCTGAGCTGAGGGTTACCTTCCTTGCCCTACAGGTGCGATGGTGTGGAGGGGTGAAACTGTTCGCTCAAGCTTGCCAAGTTCATATGTGGAAGTTCTAGGTCTTGAATCTGAGTTTGTCAGAACCCAAAGCCTGTGCTCCTGTCACTACATTTCTAGAACAGAAAGGGATCTTGGAGGCCACTGAATCCAATGTTAGCACAGAATAATGGGTTTATATGTATCACGTCAAAAATAAGTATTATATTTGCAAATTATTTTGAGAAAGGGACTCACTGCAAGTCCTCTTATGGAGGCACCATTAACATTAATGTCCTTCTATCTTCATGAGGTTTCAGAGTGAATAGACCTTTGTAAATATGTTAACTTCAGAATTTTCACTGAGTCACTCACAGGACTAGCATCCTATGGAACGTTCTTTGAAATTCACCCGTCAAGGCTAGTATATTCCCTTTATAAATGAGGAAGAAGGTCAAGAGGGCTCAGTAGGAGCCACGAGGTGAGTCCTGACTAGACCCCACAGCTCTAGAACTGCGGGCTCGTCATCCATCCACTATAGTGCTCTGCCATCTTTTCCGCCCCCGCGCCCCTCGTCACATTGATCAGTGAGATGGCTGGGACACTTCGTATGTCACTGTTAGGGCCTCCACCTCATCAGACAGAGGATTTCCCCTCCTCCTACACACTCTCCTCCTTCCGTTTTACGACAGCCCCATCTGTTGATGAATCCGTCAGCAAAGTGACAGCGTTCTGATGATGTACTTACATAATACATTATCCAAGTGCCAGTCCTGATGGTCTTGTGATGCATGAGGCTGGCGTTTGCCGGTGCCCCGCCTTTCCAACAGAACCATTTATCACCACAGCGTCCTCTTCGTCGGGGAACTCCACTGAGGCACCGTCCTGGGGCAACGAGGGATGGAATGGCCAGGGGAATGGAACACCAGGGAGACACCAGAGAGATGGGGAGAATGCACAAATGCATCTGTTAATCCGAGTGAGGAGGAGTGGTTCTACGGGCTCCCCTCACTGAGCCTAGTGTTGCTTCCAATGAATTCATTCAAATATATCAAGTGAGGCACTCTTCTGGGTGTCAAGGATACAAATCATAATACAGATTAGCAGTCAGTGTTACTTGAGCTCTTCCTCTACGTCAGGCACTGTGCTAAATGCTTTATACATGGTACCTCCCCAAAATACTGCTTATAGAAGAGCTCCATCTTTAGAGGAGACAGCGGAGACCCTCAGCAACTAGACATGACTGATCCCAGCATTTCAACCCGAGGCCCGGGTTCAGACCCAACTTCACCACATACCAGCTCTGCGAGCATGGAAAAGCTCATGAATTTCTCTGGGCCTTGCTTTCTCCATTGGTAAAATGGCAGTGAGTACTAAGACCTACCTTTCAGGATTTTTGGGGATTGAAGGAGACAGTGTATGCATTTATATAAGAAAATTAGTAGCAGACCTGGCGCTGGGTAGTGTTTCCGGCAGTAATTTTATCGGAAAAGGGAAATATATCAGGAATTGTTATTGGGAACCGATTCACTAAAATTTTTAACGGATGCCCAGATCTTGGTTTTAACTACTGTTCTCTAGGTTAACTACTCTATTCTCTAGGTTTAACTACTATTCCAAGGTTCCTTAGAGAAATGTCTGAACCTAGGGCTGGGACAGAAACAATGGGGATTGAACATGGAGTGTCTTGTAGTGCCAGAAAGTAAGGAAGGGTTAAAAGAAGAAGAAGAAGAAGAAGAGGAAGAAAATAAAAGGATGAGGGGGCAGGTCAAAGGGACCTAGGAACCAACCTGATAGAGCTCCCAGTCACAACAAATAATGATGCTATTGGATTATAATCCCAAAAAGGAAAATAAACACCCACTAGTCCACGCTGAGCTAGTTCAGTAATGTCAGTCAGCCTCATGGCATCCTGGTAAGTCACCCTGGGCCCTGGGGTGCCATGTCCATGGGGGACACGAACAGCCTCCTTCCTGTCGAGAACAAGGGCAGAGATGACATCCTGTTGTTTATTTGACCTTTCACTAAAGCCCGCGAATCTCTTTGCCTTCGAACTGGTCACGGCTGAGGACCACATGCCCCCTTTAGAGGAGGGATGGCCTTTAAAGAAAGCCTCAGACATCACGGGGCCACAGGCGGTGAGACGCCTCTCCCCTGGGCAAGGGGCAATGATTTAATCCCTGATCAGTTGGAGGTCACCGAGCAGCCCAGAGCTAAACTGAAAGATTAAGAATTGATCCAGATATAAAACACCCTGGAGTAGACACCCAGGCTTCCAGTACAGGCTTCTACTTGGTGCCCATAAGGCAGAGCACAGGGGCCTTGCTTGGGGGAGTGGGGACATTCTGGAGCTGTCCTGGGGGTCGTGCAGCATCTGACATGTGAGTCCTGGGTTCCTTGTGCAGGAAAGTGGTATATTTCAAGGTAAGGGAAGCTTTGAAGGGATTTATAGTCACTTTATTTATTCAAGTATATCCTGAGAATCAACAAGCCTCACCTCGTGCCAGTTTCCCTGCCCAGTGAGGAATTATGAAGCCGAACGCTACAGAATCTGGGGCGGAGGGTGGTCAGCAACTCCCCTCCTGGTGAAACTGATGCAAAATGAGGCATTCTCCTCCCCTGGCTTGGCCTGCGGGTTGCCTCCCGTTCTGATCTCAGTTCGGCCTCAGGTCCTTGATATATAAAATGAGCTTAATGCTAATATCCGTCTCAGGACTTGACTAGGTATTTCTCTGAAGAAGACAGCAAATGAGCAAGAAACGCATGGACAGTGTTTAATAGCATGGTCATTACAAAAATGCAAACCAAAACTGCAGCAAGGTACCACTTCAGCTCACTAGGATGACTATATGTATATGTCAAACAGAAAATAACAACTTTTGGCAAGGTTGTGGAGAAGGAAGAACACTTGGGCACTGCTGATGGGATGTGAAATGATGCAGCCACTGTGGAAAGCAGTCTGACGGTTCCTCAGGAAGTTAAACGGGCAGTTACCGTGTGACCCAACGCTTCCACTCCCGGAGAGATGAAAATAAATTATCTGCACAGAAACCATAAATGGATATTTAGAGAAACATTGTTCATAAAAGTCAAAAGCTAGAGACAAGTGGAATGTGCATGGGTATTATGCTAAGCGAAATAAGTCCATCAGAGAAGGACAATTATCGTATGATCTCTCTGATATGAGGAATTTGAGAAACAAGACAGAGGATCCTAGGGGAAGGGAGGGAAAACATGAAACAAGATGGAACCAGAGAGGGAGACAAAATATAAGAGACTCTTAATCTCAGGAAACAAACTGAGGGTTGCTGGAGGGAAGGGGGCTAGGAGGGATGGGGTGGCTGGGTGATGGACGTTGGGGAAGGTATGGACTATGGTGAGAAAAAAATAAAAATTTAAAAAGTTGCTGAAAGTAAAAAAAAAGTGTGTATGGACAGATGAATGGGTAAACAAATTGTAGTCTGTACATAAAATGGAGTCTTATTCAGCCCCAAGAGGAATGGAGCAGTCCCTGCTGCATGCTGGAACTTGGATGAAGCTTGTTGGGGAAGTACTGGGAGGGTTTTAGCTGAAGAGTGACAGGACCACTGTCTGACACACTTTCTGGGGTGGGTGGGAGGTCCATAGGAGAGGAAGAAGGGACCCCATTGAGGACACTGTCAAAATGATGTAGGGAAGATCATCAGAGTCTGGACTGGACCAGGGTCCGGGGGAGAGTAGGCGATAAGTATCAGTTCAAGGAAGGAACAGCCATCCCCTTCCGTAGAAGGGCAAACAAGGGCCGAGAGGAATTAGAATGCTCTCATGCCTTACTTTCAAGTGGCCTCGAGCAAGGTCTCCTGCCCCTGAGTTGGTTTCACCCATTCAGTCGGAGTGAAGTGCTCAGTGGGTCATTTCATATCTCAGAAGTGACTGGAATATCACTGCTTGGGTGTAGCAAGAGTCCCACGGTGTCCAGCAGTTGCCCCAAACTGGGCTGGGACTGTGTGGTAGCACGCGGGCGAGTGGAGCGAAGCGAGTTAAGCGGTGGGGCTCTCCGGGCCTGGGCAGCTTCCCGAGGTAGCCGGGACCTGCATTTATCTCTAGCTATGTGCAAACCATCGCTAAAGGTGGGACAGTGGTTAATGATATGTACCCGGGGATGCTTGGAGGAAGGACTGAAACAAGGGTTTGAAGCATTTACTGCTTGCTCAGCATTGGTGGCCAAGGTGGCAATAGAAGTGGCTTTTTGGTGGCCCAGACCACCTCCGCCATTGCTCTGCATGCCATAGGTTGGCATGATCGGTATTACCAGCCGTTGTCATGTGTTATTCCTTGCAGTGCTTTGTCTCCATTCTGATCCAAGGGAAAGAAGAACCTCGTCTCATTCAGGTTTGCCAGGCTTTGTAATGGATGCTCTGAGCCCCTTGGAGAATTACTAAGCTGAATCATCAGGCTGGCAAATCCACGGCATTTGGTCCTCTGCAAAATGGGGGCAGAGGACGGTGCTGAGGGGACAATTTAAGAGCTTCCAGAAAAACAAAAAGAACAGTTCCCAGAAGAATGCAGGGGCTCTCGCTGTCACAACGGGGCTGCCCAAAAGACCCCGCATTGCTATGGAAACAGAGCATTTCTCTCTCTCTCTCTCTCTCTCTCTCTCTCTCTCTCTTCTTTAATGGAGCAGGCACATAAAACTCCCAGAATGTGTCATGGAATAAGTTACTGCTGTCCCGAGGCTGCCAAGGATGTATACCCTCGTTAGGGGAGCCGCGTGACAGTTTGGGGTTTATAATGAATGGTTTGCAGGCTCATGGGCTGAGCCCAGCTTACCCTGTTGGGATCACACCCTCTTGGTTGGGGGGCCCCTTCCTCAATGTGTCCACAGACCAAAGACCCATCAGCTTCTGCACTGAAGCACAACGGCCAGGTGATGTAATTACGGTGCCTGCACATCTCATTTACATGCAACCGGTGAGCAAATTGTGCCGTTTCCATAAAGACACTTCTGCTGAAATGGAGCGTTTTATCACCTTCTTTTCACCTGGAGCCCTTAATTGGATAACTCTGCTCCCCTCAAAATTTTATTTACCTGGTAATATGCAGATGTTAGTTGGCCGGCTTAGAAATAGAGAGGGATTCTAGAGGAGAGGAAAGAGACCACACAGGTGCGTCTTGCCCTTCGACCCGGAGCAAGGCCGCCCTGACCTTGTACCCGGGAGGTCTTTTGCAAAAGCTTACAAAATCTCTTGATTTCCTGTTGACTGACAGTGTTTCTGATAGTGTTGTTGAGAAAGATGAACTTGTTGGGGAGCCAGACAATTGGATTGTACGGTGAGGGAGGCGAAAACGAAGGAGGCAAGACAATAAAGCTCAGGGAACACCTGGACTATTATCATGATGTCCTGGAGAACCAAGAAGGATTTGTCATCGAGGAGGGGCTGACCACTGATGGTCAACATTGATGAAGACGAGGCCAGGGGCACAGCAAGGGAAGACATCTGTGACCATGAAGAAAGAGCCGCTTTAATAAAAATAGCACCCAGCCACTCAAAGGATGGCGATATAACATCTCTTTTGGGGACTTCTCACCAAGCAGGAGGCAGTGTAGTAACATGCTTGTGAGCTTTGCTCTGAACGCCTGGGTTCGGTTCTCTGTCTGACTCACTCCGTCAGTGTTTTTGAGTGCCTTCTGTGTGATAGTCATCATCCTTGCTAGTGCCATGACCTCACATAAGTTATTTAGCCTCTCCAAACCCCAGTTTCCTGATTTGTCAAATGGGAATTGCAATCATACCTTCTTCAATGGCTTATTGTGTTGGTTAAATGGATGAATGTTTGCAAAGCGCTTAGAACACTATAAATAGTAAATATTTGCTATTGGCTTTAGTGCTGCTCTTATCACAGTGTTGGGTTTGGGAAAGAAGTGGTGGCTCAGTTACTCGCTTTTAAAAGAGAACTGTGGGGGCGCCTGGGTGGCTCGGTGGGTTAAGCCTCTGCCTTCAGCTCCGGTCATGATCTCAGGGTCCTGGGAGCGAGTCCCACATCGGGCTCTCTGCTCAGCAGGGAGCCTGCTTCTCTCTCTCTCTCTCTCTCTCTCTGCCTGCCTCTTTGCCTACTTGCGATCTTTCTCTGTGTGTCAAATAAATAAATACAAAATCTTTAAAAGAGAACTGTGGCTCAGCAGTGAGAAAGAACATCTTTCTTTTATGACCCCTTATATTACTGGGACCAGGTCAGAATACCCAATGAAATCCCACAAAAGACTCTGCAGTACCAAGACAGAAATAAGTAGATGGCAACTGCAATAACAACAGTAATAACACCAGTGAACCTAGCTTTGGGAATGTAACTTAAACTCTGATTACTTTTTACAAATTGTAGGCTCTTAGATGATCTCTAATGTGGCACAAATGGTGATGATCATGATGATGATGGTGATCATGATGGTGATGATGGTGATGATGATGATGGTAGTGGTGACAGTGATTGTGGTGGTGATGATGTGCTGAAAATGATGGTGGTGATGATGATAATGATGGTAGTGGTACAAGTGATTGTGATGCTGCTGCTGATGGTGATGCCCATGATCATATGATGATGTTGGTGATGGTGATGATGGTGGTGATCATGGTGATGATCATGATCATGTGATGGTGATGTTGATGATGATTATGATGGTAGTGGTGACAGTGATTGTGGTGATGATGCTGATGGTGATAATCATGATCATATGATGATGTTGGTGATGATGGTTGTAGTGGTGATGACGATGGTGATGATGGTAGTGATGATGGTAGTGGTGACAGTGATGATGATGATGATGGTGGTGATGGTGATGCTTATGAAGCTGATGACAATCATGGGGTGATGATGGGTAGTTCTGAAGACAGCAATCACCATAACTACCATTTATTGAGTGCTTACTATATACAGTGCTAATAGCTTTGCATTCCATCTCATTTAATAGGTGCTACATATATGTTGCTTTCACTGGGGAGGAGACTGGAGTGTATAGTTGCAGTCGTCTCCCACCACCAGGAGCTCAAGTTCCAGTTATCCAGAAAGCTAGATGATGGTGGTGACAATGATGATGGTGGTGATGATGATGGTGATCAGGTGAAGGATGGGGAACATTCACCCTCCTAACTGTGATTTGCCCTCTGAAAGAGGTTAAATTTCTGAAGGCCCACATCCATTTGCATGGATCCTGACATGAGGAAGAGTCACCTCTTCCTGGGGAGGCCACACTTATATATAAAATATCAGCATGGGATGCAGTAAGCTCCAGAATTCACCTACACAGGAAGGACTTGGCTCTGTCATAGCATCTGATGAAGGTGTGCATTGAATGGGAAGGATTCACTGGCCATCTAAAAATAGGTGATGCTTTACCATCCCTTGTTCGGGCCTCATGGTAGTCTTTCGGCATTAAATGCACAGGTGTTATAAGCTCATTGAATATTGGGGAAACTTGAAAGTCTAAAACGGGCGCCTGGGTGGCTCAGTGGGTTAAAGCCTCTGCCTTCAGCTCAGGTCGTGATCCCAGAGTCCTGGGATCGAGCCCCGCATCGGGCTCTCTGCTCGGCGGGGAGCCTGCTTCCTCCTCTCTCTCTGCCTGCCTCTCTGCCTACTTGTGTTCTCTGTCAAATCAATATATAAAACCTCGAAAAAAAAAAGTCTAAAACAGTTAAAATGACCTTGCCCATGTCACTGAAGCAAGCTGGTGAATCCAAGTCATGGCTCTGGATTGTCAGTCCCTTGTGTCACACTGTCTTTCCCGGGGAGGTCCTATGGAGGAAGCCCAGATGGATCTTTTGCTTGGATGAAGTTACTGGTAATACAAAGAGTTAAAAATGCGTTGAATGCAGACTCTGCCACTTCCTCACTGTAACATCGGGCAGCTCATTTAACTGCTTTGACTTCAGTTTTGTCATCTCTAAAATGGAGCATAATATCTCATTACATAATAATTTAAGAATGAGAACATGATGGCGAGAGCACTTGTAAGTTTCATCTTTCTAAACAAAGTGTTTCAAATGCTTTTAATAAAGATGGGCTGGCTATATGGCTGTATTCCCCTTCCTGCCTCCATTCCCATTCCACTCTGTACTCAACTCTGAGACCAGGGGGTTGACCTCCAGGGATTAGATTAACTGGCTCCCTTGCCCTCTAGGTTCTAATTGAGTTTGACCAATGGGAGGCGATGGAAGGAGTCTCCTGCTAGGTTCTCCCCCTGCCAGGACACTGAGAGTTGGCTCTGTTCCCCCTCCTGAAGGCCACAGCTCTTATCAGACAACCCTCTTACACACCCCCTTAGTTTTTTCTTTGTGCATGAGGCTAGCGTCAGCCCTAGTCTCCTGGACTCTGCTTACCCTAGCTCCTGCTCCTTCTTCTGTAATGATCCATTCATTAAACAGTACCTAGTTTGAGATGTCTGCCTGGGACCCTAAGAACACTGTCCCTTTGAGATAATTAAGGCAATTACTATATGCCCCAATTTACAGATGAGACCCCCAAATTACAGCTGTCACCCACAGAGATAAGGAAACTTGACTAAAGTCATCCCACAAATCAGAATCTCAGTACCAACCAGAGTCTCGATTCTAAGGGCAGATTCTGCGCCCTCCCCCCCATCCAGAGTGTCAAACTCCCTTACAGTAGAAGGTAACCCCATGAGGCTTGAGAATTTACAAAATTTACAAAGGCCCTTCCAGGGCCCTGGATGTATCTTTGATGGGCAGAGTAATGATGGCCAGACCATATCTGAAAATAGCACTTGGATCCACAGCCTGCAGCCACCAGCCTGGGAGACCAAACTGTAGCCTCTGCAACATTGGGTCCCAAATGTCTGGGACTTGATCAGTAACTGGTGGCTTCCATAATTTTTGATCTCACTTCCAACTTAGGACAAACCCAAAAAAAGTCCAGTATGTCCCCCCAACCCACCACACAGCTGTCTTGTTTCTGGTCAGCTTGCTTCCAGCTTCCCCATGCCAACAGTCTCTGTATGTGAAACCTTCCCTTTGCTCTACTGCAAAGCATTTCCCGTTCCTCTGCCCGAGAGTCTCTGCCAAAGGTAAGGGATGCTGGCTGACTCCTTGGCTACAGTAAGCTCTGTCTAAATGTATTTTCTCCCTCTCATTTAGATGGTCTTCATCTATTTTCATGCTGCAGTTCATACCTTTAAAACGAAGATGACCCACAATATACTATTGAACAGGCTAATAGACAAGCTTGAAACACCTGGGAAACTGGTCAGCCCCTTGGATGGAGCACCCACTGAGGGTTACTGGCTGCCATGCTGTGGCTGTCCGTAGAGTTCAGTTATTCTAGTTCAAGGATAAGTATACTGCTATCAAGTGGCAGTCAAGACTCGATTGCATATTCCAAGGAAGGAGTGGAAGGAAGGGGTGCAGAACAAGATAAACTCATTTACCGAGAACTAAATGAAGTGAAGAACTAAGCAAAGCACTTTCATCACATGATCTTGCTGAATTTACACCACACCATGGTCTATGACCATTATTTACATTTTAGGTGAGACAGCTCAGGCTTGGAGAGCTCTTGTGATTTGCTCAAGTTCACCTAGCCCCTCGAGTGGCTGGGATAAGGTTTAAAGAGGACTATGTCTATGTCATCCTGAGCAGTTAGGAATAGTCATGAACACCAGATAATTTTGCTTCAAAGTAGGGTCCTTCTCCTTGAATTAACTAAACTAAATGAATTATTAAGTATAGTTGGGAGCTTTATCTTACTACTCTGTAGACAAATGAATTCAGCGATATATAGACATTCTGATATATTCAGTTTTTCTCTTTTTTTTATTAGAGATTTTTATTTATTTGACAGAGATCACAAGTAGGCAGAGAGGCAGGTGCAGAGAGAGAGAGAGAGGAGGAAGCAGGCTCTCTGCTGAGCAGATAGCCCGATGCGGGGCTCGATCCCAGGACCCTGGGATCATGACCTGAGCCGAAGGCAGAGGTTTTAACCCACTGAGCCACCCAGGTGCTCCAGTTTTTCTCTTTTTTTTTTTTTTTTTTTTAAAGCTCATGCTCGGTACTACTGAAAGAAAGAAGTGTTTTTCTTCTTAAACCAGTGGTTCTCACCTGGGGGCAATTTTGTGCCTTACCCCCACCCCCCACCCCGACGGATATTTGACAGTGTCTGGTGACGTTTTTGGTTGTCACAACTGGGGATGGGTGTGCCCCTGGCATTGAGTGGGTACAGGTGGGAGATGCCTCCATGGAGTTATTCAGCCTTGAATGTCAGTGATGCCCAGAGTAAGACACCCTGGTTTCCACACATCTAAGGTAGACTCCATATTGAGCATGGCATCTTAGTCCTGGTACAGGATTTTCTTTTAATGATACAGAATCAGTTTTCTCACCATTAAAATGCCAAATGATAGCACCATGATGACTTGGGCCTTGGAGTCTGACCAAAAAAGCTCTTGTTCTGGCCTCATCAGCTAAGCCTCTTCAGACTTAATCTCTCTGAACTTCACTTTTTCTTATCTGTAAAGTGGGGTATTTCGATCCTTCTCTCATTGGGCCTCTGTGAGCATTAATGAACGGAGGTACATAAGTACTTCATGCAAGGCACCATATGCAGTAAGTGATAATAATAGTTTCTGTACCGTCCTCCCTTTCCCCTTTGAGACAGATACTATCAGGTCTTCATTTAACTAAAAAAGTTAAAAAAAATACATTGTAGGCACCCACTAAGTATTAATACCAAATAAAACTGTAAGCTTTAGTTCTAACTTGGTTACGGACTGTGGAGTTCAAAAACTCATGGGGTGACGTTACAGCGTGGCTGAGACTGGGCGGGCTGCACTGTGTTCGAAGTCCATACTAGACTTAGGGGAGATAAGAGGAAGAAATAAGTCATGATTATGGTCCTCAGACATCGCTTCGAAAGGATGGTAAAAGCCGAAGGAGAGGATACAGGAGGACAAAGTTAAATTGATTCTTGGAATATGCTAGACTCCAGCTTAGGGAGGAAAAAAAAATCCATCCATTCAGAAACCAAACAATTATTTCACAGGGGGAAGTGATTCTGTGTAATTTATGAACCTCCCCTTTTATTCTTCCTGGTGAAACAACCAAAGCAGAGAATGCAGAATGAGTTTTAAGTCCGAGCTGGGCTGAGAATATGATCAAAAGTGGGGGAGTTACATAAACTTATTGGTGAGCTGTTTTCAATTTGTGCAAGGGGCTCAAACCTCTCTTTGCTGAGACCCCTCCCAGTGTGAAGGCCATTTCGAAGATTTCGGTACACATTCTAGGAAATGGGTATTTTTTTAATGTTTATGCTTGGATTGGAAGCATCTTACCATTCAGTTTATTTTTATTTATTTATTTTTAAAGATTTCACTTATCTATCTGAGAGAGAGCAAGAACATGAATGTGGGAGGGAAGGGCAGAGGGAGAATCTCAAGCAAACCTCAGCTGACTGTGGAGCCTGACATGGGGCTTGATCCCACAACCCTGAGATCATGACTTGAGCTGAAACCAAGAGTAGGGCATTTAATGGACTGAGCCACCCAGAGACACTCCCTCCCCCCATTCAGTTTATTTATATATTTTTTTTATGTTGAAATGCTTCCATAGTTTGGGTTAATGTGCATTTTCTGTAGATTGCCTCCTTTTCACTCCAGTGCATGGCATTCTATTACAATGCAAGTTCCATAATTTTGTTTCACCCGTGTCTTCATTGAGAGACCCTTGGATTATCTCTAGTCTGGGGTTATTGTAGACAGCCTGTCCTGAACATTCATTTGTATATATCTCCATTACTTTATGATAGGCAAAACTCCTTTTCTGTTAGTAGGTTACAAAGGAGTCTGACTTCTGTGTTTCTAGAGGGTTCTTCCCAATGCTTCCTCAGTTCCCATGCTTTGGTGAAGCATGCTGGCAGTACAGAGGGCCACATGGTGGGGAACTTACAGCTCTCGAGGGAACAGACACTGACCACAACCACGGAATGAGTTTGCACTGGATCTTTCTCTGGTCAAGCTTTCTGATGAGATCCTC
Source organism: Mellivora capensis (assembly GCA_004024625.1). Taxonomy (NCBI): domain Eukaryota; kingdom Metazoa; phylum Chordata; class Mammalia; order Carnivora; family Mustelidae; genus Mellivora; species Mellivora capensis. The sequence continues at coordinate 4,290 of PISX010026522.1, read as the reverse complement.
GCCCCGGCCAGCACGTCGATGGCCACCTTATGAGCAACCATGTAGCACAGCACCCAGGTTCTGGGCCCACGGAAACTTCAGGATACTAAATGTCGATGGTTGAGAGCCCCTGTGTTTAGGCACGACTTGTTACGCAGCAAGAGATGACTAATATATGGAACTCGGAGTTTGGTAGGGAGACTGAGAAATGTACACAGACAAATATCCTGAAAGGCAGGATATTAGGACCAACAGTTTTAGGGAAAGGGCTCTGGGATTCTTGGGCTGGAAAAACACTTTCAGCTCTGGGTGCTGAGAAGTCTGAGCAGGTACACATCTGCTTATTCAGAAGTGATTGAACTTTCCCTGTGTGCTGGCACCATGCTGGGCTTGGGGGCTCACATGACGAAGATGCCAACGTTGTTGTGTGTGTGGTTTTTTTTTTTTTTGCCCTCTTGGTGTTTCCCCTATAGGGACAGAGATAGAAAATGAAGAATAAATAAACCCAAAGAAGGTGATTTTTAGTAGACACAGGTAGTAGGATGGAAAGAGATAAAGAGGGATCAGTGATGCTAGGTGGGCTCTTTGTTTCTGGTGGTCAAGGAGGACATACCCCTGTGGAGGCCATGAGTGCTGAAAGCCATCTTTGGTCTATACCCCCAAATAAGTGAGATCTCCATAAACCCAGGGGTTCAGGGGCCCTGCCCTCTCATCCCCGTGTTGGTGGCTGCACGCCCTCTGCTCTAGGCGGAGGGTGACAACGGGAGGTGGGCTCAGCTCAACAAAGGCAGTATATTGGTTCAGGCTTCTGCAGCTCCTAACGGCCGGATGATGGATGCTGTGGTGGAAAGGGGGACCTGCTTTGATGTTCGCAGCCTGGTTTGATTAATGAGCGGCTCTGCCGGGAGGCTACGCTGGGAGTAAATTACTCTTTTCAGAAATGGCTGGATCGGCACTATTGTACTAATTATTTCACAAGCTTGGGGTCAGTTCCAAATTCCCTGACACACACAAGGGAACAAACACCCAGGCTAACTGAAGCCGACAGAGCTCTAATTAAAGCAGAAATTGTTTGTGACTCCCCTCTCCCCCTACCCTCCACCCCACAAGCCCTCTTTTCTCAGAAGAAGAAGCTGTCAGACATATTTCCTTCCTGCCCCTGGCATGGCCAATATGGACCCCCAAGTACCAGGAAGCAGTCCATAGGACCCCTGTGCATATCCTGAACACTGGCAAAGGGGAGATTTCTATGTTGGATCTACTATCTTGGTTTCTGATTTCTTTCTCCTAATCACATGCATCGGTATTGTATTCATTCATTCATTCATTCTTCTCTGTGTATTCACTTGTTCATTCCATACTTATTAAATGCATTTATGGGCCAGGCAGTGTGCTGAGGATTAGCAGTGTTCTAGCCTTTAAGACCTTGCTGCCTGGTGGGGAAGACACATTCATCAGATAATCTCACGCATGTAAAATTACAGCAGTGAGGAGACTATAATAAAAGGATTGTTGGTTTGAGGATGTTTAATAGGGGGTTTGGCTGGGGACTCAGATCCTTGAGGAGGTAGTGCCAGAGTTGAAAAAGTTTAAGCAAAGGGTGTGGGTAGATGAGGAGGAGTGTTCAGCCTCTGTGGTGGAGACAGCACATGCAAAGGCCCTGAGGTAGGAATAAAGTTGATGTTTGGAAGAGACAGAAAGAAGGCAGTATGGCTGGTGCTCCGCAAGGAAGCAGACTGATTTGGATTCACGCTTTTACTTTGTGTGTGGCCATGGAAATCCTTCATATATCTGTACCTCTTCCTCAGCTGAAGAATCGGGATAAACTCTGTCAAGTCTTGCATGAACATCATGGTGGTCTTCCTGGCAAGCTACCATAAGTACTAGTCGTGACTCTCCTTGACAGTCTTTTCTCTTGCCAATCCTGCCCATTGTTCCAGCTGCACTCCATTGCTCATGTTTTCCCCAGGGGTTCCTCACACTGTAACAACTTCTGTGCCATCTTGGCTGCTCCTCGCCAACCCTGGAAAGGCTGGCTTTCTTAACCCAGCGGCCGGGAAACATGGGGGCAAAAGCTTGGGTTGTGCGTGTATGCATTTGGTCTGCGACTCCACCATGCTTACCAAGTCACGTGCTATATATACTGTTGAATGTTTGTAGCACTTACTGGGGGAGGGTTCCTTTGTAAAATGACAGAGATATCTGCCATAATGCAATCTCTGAACTTTGTATGTTGCTACTGCTGATGGCTCCCAATGGGTGTGTCTTAGCCATGGACCTTTGCACATGGTGTCTTACTTAAATTCCTATGACAACCTTCCTGGTAGGTGCCACGCCTATCACTGCACATGTGAGTGATCCTAAGGTCCAACAAGGTGGGATAACTTGCCCAGAGGCTCGTATCTTGCATGTAGGTGTCAGAGCTGGGCTTGAACCTTTTTTCATAGTCTATCTTTATCCACAAGATCAGGTATTGCCAATACTCATTTTAGAAATAATCATAGCTGACACGTACAGAAACACCTGTCATAGGGTAGGCATTGTGCCAAACACTTTCCGTGCATTAACTTATACAGACCCACTGTACAGATGAGAAAACAGAGGCACAGGGGAATTCAGTGATTTGTCCCCAAGATTATACAGCTAGTCAGTAGTGCAGACTGGACTTATGCCCAGGCATGAGATGCCAGAACCACAATCTTATGAGACAATCACTGTCTTGTCAGATTCAACGCTCGGGTAAGAAAGCCGCTTTCTTCTGATGTTCCACAGAGCCACCTTCTGAAGGTGGTTGGCATGTCTGGTTGAGGTAGGCCCAGAAAGGATATAAGAGGATAGTCGTGTTCCCTTAAGTTCCATTACTCTGGGAGTTGGGGATTTTTCAGCTCAAAGCTCGTGTGCACCGTCTAAAAAGAATGAGCTAAATGGGAAAATCAATAATGCACACAGATGGTCCCAGTGATGTTTACACTATTTAAGAGAACAAATTATTCTGAAGCACCTGGGATTCATTCTTTCTCCCGCAAAAGGAGAAAAGCAAGGGAATTACAGGTTGTCCTTTACTATTCATTGAAGCAGACTCCCTAAGAGGCAATTATTCTGTGTTTATATTAGTTTGCTTTGGCCAACCACCTCCACCAATGCCAATTAAGAAAGTTTCACTTTACTTCAATTTCCAGTATAGATATGTGTATGAAAGGACAGAATTCACCCAACAAACGTTTATTGAGTAACTACTATCGGCCAGAGACTAGGCCAGGATCTGGGACTCAGGAGAAAGCGCCATCAATGCACCAACACCATGACAAATGCTCACAAAGCACTAACTTTGTGCTGAGGTCTCGTCTAAGGATTTAGAGGCTCTTTACACAGGCCTACGAAATAGGTGTTGCCATTATTCCCTTTTTACGGAAGAGGACACGGGGGACAAAGGTCATGCATTTAGATATGGAACAGGCAGGATGGGAGCCCAGACAACCTGATGGAGGAGTCAAATACAGCCCCTGCTCTGCGATGGTTGACCTTTTGAGTGGGGGAAGGCAGACAACAAACACATATACCTACCAAAAAGTTAGGCAAATAAAAAAAAATGAACACACCTATACACATCCACACACAAAACACTGTAAAATTGTAGGGTCTTGCAAATAAACAAAGACGCTTGGACACAGCAAGGACAGGGAGAGTAGGTGGGGATTTTTCATATACGGTGGTCCAGGAAGACCTCTCCGAGAGGCTATGTTGAAGCCAGAGGTGAGGGAGAGCTTGTGGTGGGGTATTGATGAAGATTTTAGTGGTGGTGTGATGGAAAATTCTAGAAAGAGGGACTTGGTGGGGGGTAAGGAGTCTGAGGTGCCACTAAGCTTGAAGTATCTGGGGCTCTGGAAGGAAAAGACCCGTGTGGCTAGGATTCAGTGACTTGGCTTGAGGGGCGCAGTGGAGGAAAGATGGTGACCTGGACCAGATCACGTAGGGTCTTTGACTCCACGTTTTGGGGAGGATAAATTGAGATAATCTATGTAACTTGCATATTATTGCAACTGGAACTTAATGAATACTCAATTAATGTTCACTTTTGTCATCTTTATGGTTCTTCCATATTCTGTTCCAATGACTTTGACTTTTTTAAGATTATCTAAAGGGGGAAAAAGTAGTTTTCCTTTTTAGTTGCTTTCCTCTCTCCAAAGAGTTTATGCTTATAGGATCCTGGAAGAATTCTAGCCAGGAAGGCCTCAGGTCCATCCTAGGAGTAGGGGGCAGAAACAGTGCTGAGGTATGTGTGTCCGGAAACAAGCTCCATGTCCACTGACT